>JANBXA010000519.1:0-123328 GCA_030556225.1 Cricetiscus sungorus | reverse complement strand
TCCACAAATAAAGTTTTTAAGAAGCCTGGTTAAAAAAAAAAAACCCACTGAGGACTTACAGTCACTTAGTTTAAGAAGGGGTAATCAAGAGGACAGAAAGACACTGCCCAGAGAGTTAAGAAATAAAGAAATATCTCTGTAATGACAAATTGTGTTCATTTCTGGCTAATGCTCAAAAAGGAGAGACCTACAACAGATGGTTAATTTTTGTTGTTATTGTAGCATTTTTTGAGACAGTGTTTCTCTGTGCAATAAATAGACTTAGGTGTCTGAGGTGTATCTCTGTAGACCACACTGGCCTTGAACTCACATGGATCTACTTGCCTGTGCCTCCTGAGTGCTGTGATTAAAGGTGTGGACCACCACAACCTGGCTCCTAAAACAGATTTTGAATTCCACATATGTTGGCATCTTTAAGTTCTTTCGATGTCTGACTCCAGCTTATACTTTCAGGAATTTATATTGTGACAGGATCCTGCAAGTTTGGCCAGAAGGGCATTATAAGCCTTCAACAGAAAAGATAGCACCATAGTTATTGCATACTACAGGAGTCACATGAAACAGCAGGTCACAATTTACTGACAGGTCATGAGGAAGAAGTGATAGAAGATGAGAAAAGTAGGGAATGCAGAACAAAGAAAACATAAAAGCTTGGTCAGGGAGGTTGTGCTGAAACTGTGTCTTATTCTAAGTAAACTTCTTATGAGGAATTGTGTCTTGTATACTACAGCTATGGGGAAATGGAAGGAAGAAGGGGACTTCTAGGAAGTCAACAGGAGTTACCACTCAATGAGACAAACTCTGGAGAAGGCTACTCAAATAGTGAAGCACAGGAGGAACATAGGAAACCCCAATACCATTACTGACTAAGCCCTCAGTGGTTATGGGTCCAATAACCGCAGCTCCATGTAGTGGGAATTGTTGTGTTCTTTGGATCTTAAGCAACCCCTCCACAAAGGCCCTGGACACAGATAATTGCATTCTCTCCCAAGAATCTTCATTATTTCAAAGGATAAGCTCTATTTTATTGTCAACAGGTCAAAGCCTAATGGAAAACACCTAAGGCTAGGACCCCGAGGCTGTTATTTGCTCTGCCAAGTAATTTCCTGTGTTTCAGAAGGAGCTATGTTACTACTCCATGATTGAGGACCTAGGAAAAGTGCTTGCTTGCTTAGTCCAGCCCTCAACATATCACTGTTTTCCTTTTACAACAGTTGTCACCTGGGTTCATCTTGCCCATATGACAGAGCCATGATTTTCTCTAGAAATTAATGGCACACAAGGATCTAATGTTCATTGTGTCCCAGTAATGTACCCTTGGACATCTTGTAAAAACAGGGTTCCATGGAAAGGAGATGGGCATTGGGCTGTTTGTAAATCAGTGGTTAATCCATTGCCATGGTTTGGAGCCCAACGTCTGGACTCTCCTGGGAATCAAAATATATTTTAGCATCCTAATCTCTAATATGACTGGTTAGCAAGAAACTCTCTCTCTCTCTCTCTCTCTCTCTCTCTCTCTCTCTCTCTCTCTCTCTCTCTCTCTCTCTCTTTTTCTTAGGGACAGCACTCTCTCACCTAAATTCTATTTTGACAGACTATCTATGAACCAAGAATTGGTAAATATTTACATCAACAATTCCACTCTTCCACAAAACAGCTCAATGTTGAAATGTGGTCCAACAGAAGAATGACATTTATACATGTCTTTATTGGCACTTGCCTTTAACCTAGCACTTGGGAGACAGAGGCAGACAGAGCTCTATGACATTGGAGCTAACCTGCACTATACAGAAAATTGTAAGTCAGGCTGCAAAGCAACACGGAGAAAATCTGATTCAAATAATTATATACATACATACATACATACACATACACACACACACACACACACACACACATATGTGTGTGTGAAAAAGAATTAAAAATATCATTTAGATCATGCACAAATTAACTCCAAATGTAGATACTCACTTAGCCTAGAGACAAGGGGGAGTGCCTGGGCCAATACTCAAAGGACTTGACAGATCTTAATGATCCCTCCTGGAAGACCTCAGTCACCTGAGGAATGTATGGGAGTTGGGATCGGGTGGTCGCTGGGGGGAATGGGAGGATGAGAGTGAGCTGGAACTGGGATCCATATGTAAAATAAGATCTTTTAATTTTGTTTTAAAAACAGAAGAAAAGCTATTTTGATGGCAAAAAATAAAACATAATAACTCCACATAGATCTGACCCATAAACCTTAGATGTAAAAGACAGAACTTCTAGAAGGCACTGAACAAACTGAACCTCTTCTTGTTTTGTAAATTACCATCCCTGTGCACCAAAAGCATAATGGAGCTGACTACAAAAAGTTTCTACACAATGCTCCATGATCAAAATCCTTTCCTCAGAAGCAGCCCACTAGGTGAAGTATTAATAGGCTGCACTCTGGTCAGGGGAGCTGCTAGGACTACAATGGGCCAAACAGAACACTGAACGTGGCAGCACATTCCAGCCAAGTCTCCTCCTGCAGGGCCTGCCAAACAGACTTTCATGACTCCCCATCCCACCATCCCCATCCCCTCACTCACCATGCTGCAGCTTCTGTGCTCATCCATGCTCCCTCACATTTCCCACAGCAGCACTCACAAAGAAGCAATCAATCCTCTGGGGCCTGTTCAGACATAAAACCAAGCCTTGTCCAGGAACTCGCTCAATAAACTGCACTGATCAATTCCTTTTCAAATATTATTATTAATCTGTTGTTGTTTTCTAGTAGATTGTTTTCATTACTTGTTTAATATTAATTAATTATTCAAATATTAACTTAATTCGTTTCTTTTGGTGTTTGGGACAGAGTTTCACAGTGTGGCCCTGCTGTCCTGGAACTTACTCTGTAGACCAGGCTGTCCTCCAACTCACAGAATTCCAAGAGGGCAGTGGCGTCCAGGCCACGAGTCAGGGCATGCAGCATCAGTGTGGTGACTGTGCAGGGGCGATGAGGGCAATCTTTATAGCTGGAGGCTTTGGGCAATTTCCTGTGTGGGCAGCGGCAGGAAGAGTGGGCCGGAATTGGGGGGTGGGACTTCCTGAAAAAGTGAATCTGGGACTCAATGTCTGATGCCAATCAACAGCACAGAGGTGGGAATTCCGCTTTGAGATCGCGCCCAGGACCAACCTTAGACGAGACTGTCGTTGACTTTTTAAAGTCTGGGGGCCCAGGACTCCATTTCCCAGCATCTTCACAGGCCGCTTTCTCTTTTACCGTATGCAAACTTACAGTTTCAAGCTGTCGGTTCTCCGGACTCCATTTCCCAGGGTAGTAGGGGCCACTTCCGGGTTATCGGCCCAAGGACTCTAAGGCCACGGGACTACATTTCCCAGCATGCATAGCATTTGCATAAAGCTTTTCAGAACCTAAACCTCTTCTTTTTTGATTACGGGATGTTGTTGTCTATTTCCTAATGTTCCCGGTACTCCATTTTCTGGAGCCACTTCCTGCTTCTCAACCTTGAGACTTTCTTGAATTCTGGGGTTCCGGTACTTCAAATCCCAGCGTCCCCGGATCCGCTTCTTGCTCTTCAGCCCAGGGACTTCCACTTTCAGACTCTGAGGTCTCGGGACTCCATTTCCCAGCAGGAGCTGGGGCTTCTTCCTTCTTTTCAGCCCAGGGATTTCTGGTTTGGGGCTCTGAGGGCCCAGGACTCCATTTCCCAGAACTCTCCGGGTCGGCTTCCTTCTTTTCAGCACTGGGACTTCCGGTTTTGGACTCCATTTCCCAGTGTACCCAGGGGCCCAGGACTCCATTTCCCAGTGTACCCAGGGATGCTTCCTGCTTTTCAGCCCAGGGATTTCACTTTCAGACTGTTTGGGCATTTCATTTCCCAGTGACCTGTGGGTCCGCTTACTTATTTTCATCCCAGGGACTTCCACTTTACAACTCTGGAGGCCAGGGACTCCATTTCCCAGCATCCCCTGAGGTCTCTTTTTGCTTTTCATCCCAGGCACTTCCGTTTTTTATTTAAATAGGTTCATTACTTTTCTAGAAGTTTCCGGTTTTTTGTTTTCGGTTTCTGTCAGGTTTCTCTGAGTCGGGGTTCCATGATGTGTGGATCACCATGCAGGGTCCTGGGCGGGATATTGTTGTTATTGTTGTTTTTCTAATTATTATTATTATTATTATTATTATTATTATTATTGTCATCACCATCATTATTCCCAGTGCCTCTATGTCTCTTCCTTTCTCCCTCACTCCCCTTTCTAAATAACCTACTCATTTAAGCTCTGTCTGCCTGATGTGTGATTCCCTCCTGTCTTGGTCACCATCACTGCTATGGAACCTGCTATGCTCTCCCATGTGGTCCTTTACCTTGGGAGCCCACTCACTTGGGTTCTTCATTCCGAATCAGCTCAACCCCTTCTCCAGCTTTTATTCTTATAACTCTAACTAAAGAACAACACTGAAAGAGTTCATAGACACGATTCTCCGCTCCACTGATTAGTAAATTATTGAAATTTTAAAATCTGTGATGACTGTGTCCTTCATGGGTTGGTTCTTGTACATCCTCTGAGAAATTGATGATCCAAAACCTTCCAGTATTTTAAATTATTTAAACATTTAATTATTAAATATATTATTATGTAATCAATATCCACTGGATCTCTGAGTATCCCTCATAATATGGGCACTGCTTCTGGCTCCAATCATCTGCTGTGTCCATTGCACAATAGCCAAACCCATAATTGTTGACCCCATCATAATTTAGGTAGCTAAATAAATACATATGTTAATGGTCCTGCATACTTAACTTCCATAAGATTAAACCAAACTCCAGTGATTGTCAAGAAAGCCATACTTAGATAATTAAATAATGCCACACATTTAACTCCCAAAAAGGACTGGCCAGACTCCATTCAAGAAGTATTATATCCTCATTGGTTTAAATAATTAATTTAAAGCCAAGAAAAAAAAATCAAAATCGGAAGGAACAATTCACACAGTTCAAGACATGAAAACTGAAATAGACATAATAAAGAAAACACAAACTGAGGGATTGCTGAAAATAGCAAAAGTTGGAATACAATGAAGAACTACAGTAGCAAACATAACAGAATGCAAGAGATCAAAGAAAGAATCTCAGGAGCTGAAGTTAAAATAGAGGAAGCAGATTCATTGACCAAATTAATTCTTAAATCCAACAAATCCTTAACACAAAACATCCCAGAAATATGGGCCAACATGGAAAGGGCTAACAAGAATAATCAGCATATAATAACAAGAAGTAGCTCAGCTCAAAGGTGCATAACCATATTTAGCAAAATTATGTAAGAAACCGTCCCAATGTGAGGAAGGGCAAGCCTATGAAAGTACAAGAAGTATGCACAACAACAAAAAGATGGGCCAAATTTAAAAATAATAACCCCTTGACACATAATAATCAAAGGACATAGTGGACATGAAGAAATGGCACCCACAGACATATAACCTGGGCCAATTGTGAGATACTTTTATTAAGTCTGGATAAATTTCATGCAGACTGTTGGACTTCACCTTACAAAGATTCCTCAAGTTATTAATCTTATGCCCTTGTACTAAAGATGTGGACTACCACCACATAGCTTCTAAAGATATCCAATATGGCTACTTTGCAATTTTGTTCTCAACTGGCTTACATAAATCTTAATCAATGTATCACCAGTGTCACAATGTGTTTTCTATTACACCCTGGCATCCTCCACATAGGGTCGATTACAGAAACTCCTGTTTCCCACAGTCCTTACATTGCCCTCAGATATGGAGTTCACTGTATCCTCTGTAGACACCAATCTACCTGTGTTCTGGTCTAGGTACACAGGGGAATCAGAGTTCTCTGAAGAGATTAAAGTGGACAGAGGACAGGCAACCTAGACACTTAGGGGAAATAAGCAATTCTTGATTGTTACATCAGGAATCCTACAGCACATGTCTACCCGCCCAATATCCTCAATTACTTACCACAATTTCCACGTGTCTTCACATGAAACCTTCAAGATGACTTTTCACTTGTCATTCCATATATCAATGGAACAGGAAAAAGTGTCCATACAAAACAGTTTGGCTCACAAGTCTCCATGTTAAAAAAAAAAAAAAAAACATGCAACAAAAAATACCAAAAACAGAACACACTGGTTTTCATCCCATATTTCATTTTCTCTATCCATGTATATATCCATTTTCACAGATACCTCATCTTCTACCTCTTTGCCTCTCTATCCCTGGATCCTGTTTAAACTTACGTCCCTAGCACCCATTAAATTATGTCTACCAGTATTCAGATATTAATCCACATTCAGTAGGGAAATGATTTTATGCTCCCAAACAGATTGCAATTCTCTCATATACAGACACCATCCTCCAAACTAATGAGATCCTGAAGATGGTTCCAAGAAGAAGACCACCTCTCTGCCTCCAGGACACAACCCTGTCTAATCTCTTGAAACTCTGCCATTTCAGTAGCATCCTGGTGGAATCTTTTCTGAGGCTACTAAGGGTGTGTTCAGAGGGATTCTAAGGGAGATGTGTGAGGTACTCTCTGCCCAACTAGCCAGTACTAATTAGGGTACTGCCATCTTTTATAAGATTTCCACAAAACATACTCAATCACCAAGCCACACCTTTACATACCATGTGAGTATACACACACAAACACACACACACACACACACACACACACACACACACACGTACACTCACATAAACACAAACACAGGACAATTCATAGCTGACTCTCTGGCCACCATAGCTGGAGCTAAAGCATGGCACACTGGAAGGCTTCCTATTACTGCCCACTTTTTAGGCCCTTTAAACCCTTAGCAGACTACCATAATAGTGCACACTATTATCACTCTGGGAATACTTATGGGCTATCCCAGAACTTCCTGCCCAGGGAACACACATAAAATAATCCCAGACAACATGGGAGCGAGAGAGAGAGAGAGAGAGAGGGATCTGATTCCCCAGATAGGGCAGTCTTTGAATTTGAGAAACTTAACTCAATACTCCAACAGCTGAGAAGACACCCAGACAGAGAGAAACAGGACAACAGGCTTTTGATCTTTGATCTTGGGTGTTCTTCCCAGGTTTAAGGCAAGGTGTGGTAGTTAGGAAAACTAATGAAATGCCACTTGCATGGGTGACCTGCATCAGAGAGGAAGCCTGTTGGAGAGGTAGAGACAAGAATTCTGCTCTGGTCTGGATGATACCCACAGGTCTGCCTGATTTTGTTTGGATATGCTTCCATCCAAACACTACACTGGATGCTTCTACACATACTCCATGCCCTGGAATGCATGCCAGTTTGCATATGGTCATGACGGTGGTGCCTCACAGACCTTTTTAATTATTCAAGTGTTTTTCACTGGATAAGAAACTTTCTAGCAGGTCTTTGTCACTAAAATATACCTATACCCTAGATTTAGAACAAAATCATGAAAAAATAAAGAAAAGCCATACAGAAAATGAGGGGAAATGATGGCAATCAAAAAGTTATGCAAGGAAGAAATCTGTCCAAAATGACAATCTGGCTCTGAAACCCTGAATATAGGCCAGAAATACTGGGCACTGTTGGTGCCTTCCAAAAGTTAGGTGTGGTTCCTGCTGGGCATGTTCAAGAAAAACTGGGGGTGGCAGGTGGTACTGTGCACAAACTGCAGGTAGTGGGACCAGAATTTCCCACATCAGTGCAGATATAGTCCAGGATGCAATATCTTTGTAGACTTGGCCTGTGATCTTGCCTGACATGGCCACTCTGTACCCATTACACTGAGTGTCCTTGGAACAGAAAGCTAAGCCTATGGTGGACAGACTGGGGCACCTGGAGCCTGCTTCCTCCAAGCAATGCCCTGTGTCAAGGAGAATGCACGAAACCTGCGTAGGTTCTGTGGGTCCAGCACTGAGAGCTCCTCCCTAGGCAGACATGACAGAGAAACAACAGGACATGCTTCTGTATGATGGCAGTACTGCACCCAGAATGGTAGCTTCCAAAGGACATTTGTGTACCCTCCCTCAGCCCTTTTCATATCAACAAACAAACAAACAAACAAAAAAGACAAACTAACATAATTCTTTTGCATCACAAACCAAAATAACCAACAAACAGCCAAGGATGTCCAGAAACAGAACACTTGGATTGCTGCAAAAGATGAATACCAAGGGGTGAGGAAGGACAGGGATAGGGGAAGAGATGAGGGACTCAGAACTCAAAGGATCATCAACTTCACTGCCCTGAAACAATCTGTTTTTGGATTCTGCCATGCCTCCTAAGACCCTAAGAGGGAACACTGGTATGCTTACAGGCAAGCCTTCACATAACGCCTAGTGAAGCCTACAGAAATGGCATGATAGCCTGTAATATAAGAGAGGACTTTAACAACTATGCTCATGGATGTGAGTACTGGGGCCTCTGTGAAGCCACTAGCTTCGCAGTCAATTCAATCTGAAGTACACTGCCTACACATATCTGAGATCTAGCAGTTATCTACTTAACAATGGCCTTCCATCCTCACCTCAGCTTCCAGGATATCATTTGGTCTGATAAATAATTGAAAACTGGGGAAAAGAATACTTCCCAGTCAAGCTTGGCAGCCATGAGATGGACTCCCAGGCTGACACAGGTCATGTAGGAGAGCAGGGCAAATAAGAAGATGTGCAGGTGACATAGGGGAGAGGACAACCCACCTCAATGGGTCCCTAAGCTCAGAACTTTTTCCCTTCATGGCAGAAAGCATTTCTGGGGTAGACACAACAAAGTTGCAGGTAGATGTGCACATTTATGAGGAATCCAGTTTTGTGATGTACAGATTATAAAGGAGAATGGCCATTAGATCACTTGGTCTTCATTCTCATGATACCTCTCTATCAGTGCTCAGGTAGAATGCTGCCCAATGTCATCTGCATCAGGAACCGCCAAGGGTCTTGGAACATCCATGAGATTGTCCCAGGAAACAGGCTGCCCAGTTCCCTAGATGTGGACACAGGGACACATTAAAAGAATAAATATTCCATCTCCCCTACCCCTTGCCTACCAGGGACTGGCTCAGGGTCACCAAACTAACCATCCCCTAGGCATCAGCAGGCAACCATTTTTAGATGTTTTCAGGTCTGTTACAATCTATCTCCTGTCCACAGACTTCCACTCTGCACACCTCCCCTGACCCTATTTAGGAAACTTCTCTCTCTTTCCCCAAAGGCCTCAAGACCCTCTCTTACATGGCAATTTCTGAATCTTATGTAGAAATACATCTATCTGTGTCCATGGATAGGCCCAAGTTGTTCACGTGGTCTGGAGAAAGGCCAAATAGACACCTAGGGAAAATACACTCTCAGTTGTCACAGCAGGATGCTTAAAGCATATATATATATATATATGCCCATGTGTTGTACAGGAACTTCACACAAAATTCTAGGTGTCCTGAAATGATGCCCTCAAGGTGCCTTCATCCTTTCCCTCCAGGGTACTAGACACATGTAAAAGAAGCAAGTGTCCATAAACAGAATTGGACAACACATCAACCTGCCTGATTAAACATTATCCCAAACCAAAACAACTGAAACTACACAGACAGGTCCATCTTGACTTGTACCTGTGCACCTTCATATCTACCTCTTCCCGCTCCTTATGCACTACCATCCATGACATCCAGGGCAGCTAGACCTGTCTCGACCCAGATGATATACCATATTCAGTAGGGAAATTATTTTCAATACACAACAGAGAGCTGAGCTTCTATTAACAACAACAAAAGAATACAGAAGCACAATTTCACAATGTTGATATGTTCTAAGATGACTGCTTGATGAAGACCACTGCCACGGCCTCCTGGAGACAACCTTGTCTAATCTCTTCCTATTCTCACACTCTCTACAAAGCTTGCTAAAGACATCTGCTGTAAGATTATACAGGGCCCTCTGTGGACCTATTGGTTGGAGATATGTGGGAAGCTATGAGTTCCTAGAATTGCCAGGCATGCCATCGAGACACAAGAACTCTCTCTCTCCCTCTCCCTCTCTCTCTCTCTCTCTCTCTAATGGCAGAATGGGAGATTGAGTCTGGATGAATCCAGGGTCCAACCTAGAGGAAGAGTCACGATCTGACTAAGCCAATTGTGGAGTGTAGCAATCACCAGAGTAAACTTGCAGCTAGCTCTCCCTCCACATCCTGACCTTATCTTCCCTCTACTATGAGAAAGACAAGCAACAGCACCAGACGCACAGGCAGCATCATAGTGGTTGCCAAGACAGAATTGCTGGGGATCACATTACTGAGTGTGAGGAGCTCTGTCTGTTGGCTCTGCCCGTGAAGGTACCTCCATCACTGCTGCCAGAGCCTCTGCTTCCACCACAACAGCCCCATCATGACTGCAGTGACTTGGTTAAATGTCATGCCTTTGGCCCAACAGAATTTATTAGACAAGATCCTCTGATCATCTGATTATTAAATTATTGAATTTTTAAAATTGGTGATGACCGTGCCCTTTATGGATCAGTTCTGGTCTATCCTCTTGGGAACTGATGATGTGAAATTTTCCAGTTTTTAAAATTATTTAATCATTAAAATCCATTATTATGTAATCAGTAAGCATTGGATCTCCCAGTGTCCCTCACGCTCTGGTAGCTTGTTCTGGCACCAACCATCTGCTATGTCCATTACACTGGTGCCTAACCCCTAATCAATGATCCTTTCATCATTTGAGTAATCAAATAAGTAAATAATTGTATGGTTCTGCACACTTAATTTCCATAAGACAGAACAAAACTCTAGTAATTGTCAAGGAAGTAATACTTAGATAATTAAATAATGCCACACAATTATATGCCAGAGAGTACTGGCCATACTCCAGTCATGAAGCACAACCTCACCATTGATTGAAATAATATATATTTATAAAATAATTGAATAATGAGTTAGTATTGTGTACTTAAATCCCACAAGGTGAAGCCATTTGAATTCCTCCTGAAGTAGTGATTTATTTAAATATTTAAACAAATAATTAGATGGCCTTGCATATTAATTTCCATAAGGTGGCACCAAGCTTCAGGCATCATGGCTGATATAATGATCTATTTATATGATTAAATAACTAAGTAATGAGATGATATCACATCAACAACTCCTACGATCTGACTTCAAAATTTACTTATAGTCCATAAAGGTATTGTTGCTGTAAGTAATTTAATTACATAATTAGATTATCTGGCATACTTGTGGGACCAAACTCCAGTTATCTTCAATTATTTGATGACCTAAATTTATAGTTAAATAAGCATAACATCAGATGATGGATTGTCTGGCACATTTAACTCACACAATGAATCTCCTAACACCAGTGATCTTTGAATAAATGATAGAGTTTATTTTTAATAAAATTTTAATAATTTTAAATATTTTAATTTTAACAATGAAGTGATTAAAAATTGAGTAATTGGATGGTGTTTTAACTCAAATCCTACAAGATGGAGCAAAACTCAAGATATCATTGGTTATCTAATCATAAATTTGAACAATAAAATGAATGAATAATGAGACAATGTTTCATAATTCACCCCTGGAGAGATAACAAAATGATATCATCATTGGATTAAATAATTATATAATGAAATGACATGCCACAATTAACTCCAACAATGTGGATCCAGACTCTACTCTTCCTCAAGTAGATAAAGATAGATTTGAATAATAAAATAATCAGATGATTAGTCTGACAGTCTTAACTCCCACAAAATGTCACGAAGTTTCAGTGATCACAGATTATGTAATGAATAATTTTAATATTTTAATTATTAAATGATAAAATATTTAAATATTTGAACTTTTTTGCATCATCACTTCCTGGGAGGTCATGGCAGATATGATGGAGGATCATGATTTTTTAAATTTAATACTTTAATAATCAGATAATCAGACTTTTTGCCTGACAAACCCTATCTGGCTGACATAATCGCGGACTACTAAGTCTCTGCTGGGTGTTGCATTAGCTGTGGTGATGGCCCCATTTCTGGGGTAGAAGTAGTGGCTATGATCTTGGAATCAGCTGAAAAGTTTCCCACAGCAGGTGTGTCACCAGTAGAGCTGAGAGAGGGTAGTTCATCAATGTTCTAGGACATCATCCCTGGTGAGGCCTCTGTGATGGGGCTGCACCCGTTTGGCAATTGCTACTCCTTCTCCTAGTAGAGCACAATGAATATGAGGTTGTGAATGAAAAACAGGGAGGCAAAGATCCCAACCACAAGGCTAACTTGGTGGAGTCCTTTTACTTTTTCTCAGTGAGCACCATGGAATTTCCTGTACTCAACCTTCCAGCATCCCTAGCACTCTGGGTGATACATATGTCATTCAAAGTCTACTGTGTCGATAGCTAAAACTTCCAAATCTCTAAACACATACCTGACAGATAACTGCACCCTAAATGTAATCAATAATGCCATCATAATTTAAATAATTAAATAAGTCAGTAATAACTAACTCTCACAATAAATCAATTGGTGATGTGTCATTTAACTAGCAAGGAAGAATGGGCAGACTCCAGTTATGAAGGATGACAACATCACTGATTTAAGCAATTTAAAGTGGGACCAAACTTCAAGTATTGTGGATGACATAATCATTGTTTTATTAAATTATGTAACCAAACCAGCAGTTGGTATTACTTCATCCACTCCCCTATGGTGGCTTCAAACCAGACTCATGATCTATGTTGTCATCATTTATTTAAATAATTAAAATACATAATTAAATATTTAGATGGTATTACATACTTGACTCTCATAATGTGGTGTAAATATCTACTGATCATCAATTATCTATTGTCCTATTTTAATAATTAAATATTATTAAATATTAAATTAATTAATTTTTATTAAATTATATTAAATAACATATTATTATATTATTATAATAAATAATTTATTGAATCATATTAAATTATTATTTAATTGTTTTATTAAATAATTAAATATTTAATATATAATCAGTGGATGAGACTCTGATGTATTAGACACAGTCATGTAGGCTCTTACTTGACTCCCACTAGATTGTGCCAAACTATATGGAAGATCAATTATTTGATCACAGATTTGAGTAGTAAGATGTGTGAATGATTAATTGTCATTGTGTATCCAGGGTTTAACATGATATCAGACAGTTGTTGTTGTGCAGCTGCTTGATTAGAGATGAACTGCTATCCAATTATCCCTCAGTCTAGTCTAACAAATGGATTAACACCTACTTGAAGGAAGATAACAATGGAAAACTCACCTCTTGTTGTGAGTCTGTTTATCTTCTTAATCCATAGTATTACTCCTTAGGGAAGATGAAATTCCTCAACAAAAGTCTTTTGACTGTTTCTCCAAAGACTGTAATCTCTGATATTAGGTAATCTTGAATTGGGTAATGTTAATAGCCATAGCCCAACTTCCAGGGATTTTGCTATGACTTGTTTAGAATAATCAATTTTCACAAATGTTGTCATTAAAAGTTTTATGAGATACTATTTTGGGAGATGAAAATGTCCAATCTAAGTTCCTCTCTGGTACTTGGCCCATGATACCAGAATATAGAATTCTAGCACCATTGCCAGGCAACATTTATGAAGCAACATTCTGTCACATTCTAGTACACCTCCCACTTGCTATAAAGCACACCCACTAATGGACTCACCCTATAACTTCACTGATTTTCTCCCAAGACTGCAAGGCTCGTTTCTGAGATACACGTATTTTCTAGTCTACCAAAAAAAAAAATACATGCACACAGTGATATATATACATATATGAATGCATCATTATGCCATTCAACTGCATTGATGAGAATATAATATTTCCTATGCTTCAATTTTCTTATTTCAAGGGTGGAGACAATACCATTATTGGCCTCTACCTTAATCCATTTCTATTTACTGAAATGTAGATAAGCTTTGCTTAATTCTCTAAACTTTAGAACAGCTTAACAAATGTTGTTGTTGCAAGTATGGGGAGAAATAGGTGAATGAATAATTGTAGCAATGCACAAATGCACAGAG
The DNA here is from genome assembly GCA_030556225.1 of Cricetiscus sungorus. Classification (NCBI taxonomy): domain Eukaryota; kingdom Metazoa; phylum Chordata; class Mammalia; order Rodentia; family Cricetidae; genus Cricetiscus; species Cricetiscus sungorus. The sequence goes on along the minus strand of JANBXA010000519.1, from coordinate 109,291 downwards.
AGAAATAAATAAATACACACACACACACACACACACACACACACACACAACTCATTGGATGCAAAAATTACAGTCATCCTCACACAGCTTCCATGCAACAAGAACAAGTAGCTTTCTCTGGACTCCAGAAAATTACTGTAAAAAAATCAGCGGGGTCTCCAAAAGTTACCTTTGCCCACAGAAAAAAGGAAGAAGTCCAGAGAATTAAACAACAATATTCCCAAGACATATAATGAGTGATGTAGTTATTTGATGGGATGTGGATGTTTGTCATCATTTATGGGGAAAATAAGGTAAAAGGGAACATTAACATTAAATATTTACAATGGCATTGGCTATGGTATAGTGATACAAATGTACTTCTTTCTTTTCCTGGATATATGTTTCTATTCTTGTTGAAGTTATTTCACTTATGCAGCATATTTAAAAATGAATGTATAATTAAGATATGAAGGTTAGTGTTTAATCATCTATAATAATCAAACATTAGTCATATTAGGCATGTTTTCAAAGTTAAACATCTATACTTAGATAGATAGATGACCTTCAAACACTTCAAAGACCTCGATAATATGATATTTAAAATGTTTAATAACCTACATCATTAATGACAGTGAGATATATCTGGTCTAATCAGCACCAATTTACTTCATGTATGGATGATGGGCATTGAAGAACCTCCATATGGACTTTAATTTCATTGTGTCAAATCTAGTCATTTGGACAATAATCTCTTGCCTTGAAAGCTGACAGTATGCTGTACAAACCAGACAAGCATAATTCAAATGCAAAAAAAATCGCTGAAAACTACCAATACTAGATGGGACAGTTCTTCAAAATTCCTATGTCATGGAAAAATCTACCAGATATTCTAGGCCTGCAGGCCAAAAGTGTAGACCTCAATATTGCAGAGGAACTTAGTTTGACTCTTTAGGAAGCCAGCTATCTTTGTTTTTTTTTTCTAAAGTTTTGGAGTTGGCTTACTCAGGAAATATTAAATTCTTATGGAGTCTTTGATGGAGTTGAAGATTATATAGTGACAGTTACAGTTTTCCTTTGTTATGACTAAAGGTGAACTACTAGCAGAGCCTTGAGTCACCAATGTAACATAAATAATACAGTGGTTTCTCTCTATATTTGCCAAATATAAATGATTGGATATAGTAGATATAATCCATAAGCAACAATTGTTCTTATTGTATGTAGGTTAAGGTAAATTTTTATTTAGGAAAAAAATGGGAAAACCTTGAGGAATATTTAACTAGTCAAAAAGGCATTACATTAGTTCATGCTCCATTTGTTAACTAAGTAAAATGTGTTAATTTTGCATTATTTAAATAAAATTACCCTGGGTTCAGAGAATCAGGGTTAGCAACTGGTTGAGAGGAAGTAGCAGAGAGTAGAAGCATAGCATGGTTTTATTTTAGTTGGGGCAGTGTGGAAGGAGAGAGGCTTCCAAGATGACACCAGAGAAAGTTAACCAGATTCTACTCTAATTCTCTGAGCCCATAGGTTTTCACCATAGAGTCAGAATCTTCAGTATTACTAGAAAGATGGAGATTTATTTAGAACTGACTTTAGCCTTGGCAGCAACAGAGCTATTGTCTGAGGAAATAAAACTCCCCCAGGCCATGGCCTCTGCAGTCGTGCACTAAAATTAAACAGCACTATTTCTCCATCTGTCACCAGCATTGATGAGTGACTCTGCTCTGTCAGCTTAAACGCTTGCCTGAGTCTCTGGTACTCTTAGGTGTGGAGGCTCCCATCTCTGACCATTTCCCTTGAGGGAGTCTTCATTTTTGATCAGGTTTTACCTTCTGACTTCATTTGAAATTGCTGGTACCTGGAGCCTTTTTGTTTTTTGGTCTTTTAGCCCTGTATCTCGAATGTAAGGGACAAAGCAATTGTTAAGTTTTTGCCTTCCTCATTCAGTCCTCCATAAGTCCGTGGGAGACATGGACTTCTGGGTGGGCGTGTACCACATCTGTGAGAAATGCATCATTGTCTGGATCTCTAGGCTGTCTTTTGAGTTGCCTCATAGAAAAACTCCATCTCCTAAACCTAGCGCCCTGACATAAGAACCTCTAAACAAACTCACATTTGCAGTCTACTCTGGTTCAATATTCCTCTGTTAATCAATCCAAAGGTGGCTAAATAGGAGGAACCTATATCCTGATATTATCTAAGACCCTTGCAAATAATGTAAGCCATCAGGATGGAAAAATATTTCCCATTTCTATTTTTTTTTCTTTGCTCCAAGCCCTGCTGTTTTTGGCAGGTCCCACTCCCTACACTGTGCATTAATCCTGCATTTAAGTTACAGTCGATAGATTTGTTTGTAGCAAAATTGGAGCCAGAGCTTTAATTAAAAAATTGTTATAATTGTATAATTGTAAAATTGTTATAATTGTATAAAAATTGTATAATCCCTAACAGGGATGGAAAGTAATATCCTAGTTTTATAAAATGCACTTAACTTATTTTAAACTGTTAATGATACTTAATAAATTCGAGTTAATGATTAACGACCTAAAAAAATATCAGAAGAGAAAATTTTTATGTGAAACTTATCTAGTCCCCAAGTAAATGACAAATGATTTATAAAATCAAAATATATTCTTTTTCTCAGCCAAAGACGATTAATAAATGCATTTATTACAGTGTTAGATTACAGTTTATTTAACAGGATTTAATGTACCTACAATTGTATTGGTATATAGTGTTAGATATTATATTTGTTCCTTTCAAAATGCACAAAATCTGGCAAATAAGCAGAATTTGGACATTTTTTTCCCATGAGGTTTCAAACACTTGTTAATTGTATATTGCAATGCTATGACTTATTTTGGCACTATACAGGTACATGTTGAAATACTATATATACATTGAAAGACTCCCAATTACATGATGACTCTCCACTTTATGAATTACACATTTTTTTAATGAAGGTAATCATTCACAATTCTGCAAATAATTTCTGTTTATGTCTCCATACTTGCATAGACTGCTTGTACAATCACATCCTCCCCCTTATACCTAAAGAAGAAAGAGAATGTTGTATGACAGAAGTTGGAAATATAGAAAATGATGCTTGAAAAGGTGAATATTTTAAACAAAACATTTAGATATAGTTTAATTTTGTATCTAAGGAAAAGAGTAAATATATATGAGAATATATCATATTTTTAAAACATAAACTGCCTTAAAGACTTTATCTAGCACATTCATGTTTGAATATTAAACATACTTTAATGTGTGTGTGTGTGTGAAAATTTATCTTACATACTTACCTATATTTATTCAGCTAATTACATGATAAAATGATATAAAAGGCTGAGTTGTACATCCTGCCGGGTTTCTGCCATGCCAAAACATAAAATGGAGTCAGATATTTCAAGATACAAGTTTGCTATTTAATCTGTAATCATAATAAAAATGAGACACGGGATTTTCTTCCTATTTCACTGGGTTTAAACACCATTTTTGTGAGCACTGAAATCTCAGTGTATGCCAATATTCAGTATGAGGAACAGCAGACTTCTGCCAATCGATGGTTCACAAGTACTGGCAAAAACATATTCATAAATATATATAATACTCCTAAATATATATATATATATGCCTAATTAAAAAATATATGATATTCCTTAAAAATATATTTTATGCCTAATTAATATATATAATATTTTTTTAAAAAATATATAGGCCTAATTAGAATATTTCTAAAACAATATATGCCTAATTAAAAAAATATATATGCCTAATTAAAATATATATATATAATATTCCTAAAATTGTATATATATATGCCTAATTAAAATATATATATAATATTCCTAATATATATATGTATATATGCCTAATTAATATATATAACATGATTGAAAATATATATGTATGCCTAATTAAAAAATATATATACAATATTCCTAAATATATATATATGCCTAATATATATATATGTGTGTGTATATATATATATATATATATATATATTGCAGAAATAGTATACATTCCTAATTTTTACACCATGCTAGGGGTTCCCAAAAACCAGATGTTAATAATACAGTTTGCTTAAAGTAACTATGTTTGGCAAACTTCATAGAATCCACATTATGCCCTTTGATGAATAGTTTTAAAAGATAAAAATTGAAAATGAGAAAAAATAGTAATATTTGAGAAAAGAAAAAGCAAAAGAGCACAAAGAAGAAAGATATGTAGAAATAAAATTAGAAATGGAAAATGTGTAGTAGGTAAAGAAAGTAAAGAATAGGATGTTTCAGAATGCAGAAAGATAGAAAAGAAGAAACATGGTACATTAAGGGTCAAAAAATATTTACTGGTACGAGAAGCCGGAAAATAATAATTAAATCAGTATGCATTGATGTGTTATCTCATTTACACATGCAGTGATGGAGAAGACAGAGCAAAGGGGAAATAATGATAATGTCTTTACCACCAAATACAGATATTTTATGTTATAGAATACTATGGCTACAAGATTTTTATTGATTAAGGCACTGATAATACTTCAAGTGTTTTTAAAACAGCTTGGAAGAGCTGCCCCAAAATTATGATCGACAAAGTTATTTCAAGATGAATTTACTTTTGTAAGGTGGACCACAACAGAAATAGAAACTGGAAATTTTCCTTGTTTGAAGAAAATAAATAATTACTTGCCAAAAAATAAATTGTCGCTGGAAATTTTCCTCGTTTGAAAAATCAATCAATCAATAAATAAGTTTTCCAAAAAAATTGATGCGAGAACGTTTCCTCGTGTGAAAAAAATCAATAAATTTTTGCAAAAAAAGAACATTGCTAGAAATTTCCCGCATTAAAAATAATTAATAAATATTTGTAAAAATATAAAATATTGCTAGAAATTCTCCTCGTTTGAATAAATAAATAAATAAACAAATAAATAAAAATTTGCCAAAATAAATTGCTGGAAAATTTCCCTCATTTGAAAATAAATAAATAAATGAATAAATTTTTGCAAAAAAAAAAAAGCTGCTAGAAATCTCCCTCCTTTGAACTAAATAAATAAATAAATAAATATTTGAAAAAAAAATATTGCTAGCAATCTTCCTCATTTGAAATAAATAAATAAATAAATGAATTATTGCCAAAAAAAAGTTGCTGCACATTTTCCTCATTTGAAAAAAATAAATAAATTTTTGCAAAAAAAAATGTTGCTGGGAACTTCCCTCATTTAAAAACAATAAATGAATAAAAACATTTTGCCAAAAAACAAAAAAATACTGCTAGAAATTTTCCTCATTTGAAAAAAATAAATATATAAATACATTTTTGCCAAAAACCAAAATGTTGCTAGAAATTTTCCTCAAATGAGATAAATAAATCAATAAATAAATTTTGGCAAAGAAAAACAAATTGTTGCTGGAAATCTTCCTCATTTGAAAAAATAAATAAGTAAATTTACCAAAAAAAAAAACTTGATAGAAATTTCCCTCATTTGAAGAAAATTATATATATATATATATATATATATATATATATATGTATTCATGTATTTACTTATGTATTTATATTTGTGTATATATACATGTACTTTTTCATATATATTCATGTATGTCTTCATATATATTCATATTTGTATTCATGCATATATTTATATCTATTCATGCACAAGTTCATATATATTAATGTATGTGCTCATGTATATTTATATGCATGTTATATAATATACAATATTATATAAAATGTATATTACCATATTTGTATTTATGTATGTATTCATGTTTATTCATGTGTATAATCATATGCGTATATTCATTTATATATTAATATTTACATTGCTTTATATCCATATACACATTCATATATTTACTCAAACATTTATTCATGTATATATGCCTATATATTAATGTATGAATTCATATTTATATTCATATATATTCATGTATTTATTCATATGAATATATATTTATATATTTATTCGTGTATATATTCATGTATATGTTCACATATATATTCATACATATGCATATATGTTGGTATTTATATTCATGTATATATTCATATTTATATATTCATAAAAATTTCTGGAATTTTTTGTCCTCACAGGAAAGAAGGAAGTGAGGAGGGAATGGTGTGAGTTCTAAAGACACTCTGTGTCCTCTGGAATTCTCTGGAATTTTCTGGAATTATTTGGAAATCTCTGAAATTCTCTGGGATTCTCTGGAATTATCTGGAATTCTCTGTGATTCTCTGGAATTCTTTGGAATTCTCTGTCATCACAGAAAGGAAGTAGTGAGGAGGGGATGGAGCCACCACTGCAAAGGTATCAGCTTCTGAAGCTGCCTTGTAAGGACTGCAGGTACTGGTGACACACGGTGATATTAGCTGAACAGAGTTCCTTAGGCAAAATCGTCTGATCAACTCATTATTAATTTATTGATGAGAATGTGCAGAATTTTGATGAGTTCATTGCCAGTACGTAGGTCAGATTTATGAGAAATTTCTGTGGAGTCTGATACAAGGATATCCCAGGGCCCAACATTCTTGGGAACAAGCGTGAACAGTAACAAATCCACAACTGACTTAGCATGTTTAAAAGGAAGTCAGATCATTAACCAAACAGATGTGCACACATGAATATATTTTTCTAGTGAGCACTCATGCCTATAAAAGAGGTGTTAAAATGTTTAATGTCTGAAAAGTTTCCTTCTGCATGTATTGGTTCATGAAACAGAAATCAAGCGTTAAGGATTGAATTTAGAGAAATCAAATGATATGTGCCACCTACTGCTTAGTGGATAACAGGTCTGTGTGGAGACCAAGACTCAGATGACCAGGTCAGGAGTGGCTTCGACTTGACAGACAGACACAAACACACTTCAGAAGGTTTGTGAACTGCTGCAAAGTATTCTTCAAAATATTGAGTTTTTATACAGAAAGTTCAAAGAACAGATCTTTGGTAACAGTTTAAAGATAAAAGACATTCTATAGATGCCAGCAATTTCCTTTGAAGTATGAGATCATAAATACTTTTAAGCAAGTGCATAATTGGGAACCTCTGTTTATTTTGGCCTGCTAGTGGTCAGCCTATCAGAGATTTGATTTGTTGAGTTTAGTGAATAATATTTGTCTCTGGATAGTAAACTTTTAATAGTATTGATTTAGGGGCCCTAAGATCCCAAATTAGAGTATTGTGAATCCCACAGCAGTTTGTTTTGGGCAGGCTAATTACAGGCAGGCTCATATTGTGGGCTGTTTATTACAGCCTTAGCCCTAATTTATTCATCAGGCCTTGGGCCTGACATCACAACTGGCACCTTAGGATCTGTATCTGAAGGCACAGAGGGCAATATCCATCTATTGACTGCTGATCTGTATCTCTTTCAGTTCCTGAAACTATATCTAAGTGTTCTCTAGTATTCTCTGAATTAACAGTGGAGCTACAGGTGAAAATATCCATGAATAAAAGACAATATTGTTATCATAGCACAAAATACATCTATCATCCATTCCAAACATCCAGCCAAGCACGCACCTTTAGGGACCTGGACCACTTTTCCCTAGGAGGCGTAACCACATGTGGTGCGAACCTCTGGACAGATAGCCATTGAGATTTCTCTCAGCCATTGCTACACTGTCTCCACTGGGGCTGGTGTTGCAGTGCTTTTCTGCATTTCTACAGTTATTCACTCATCTACTTTTGCCCATATTTGCACCTATACCATGTGTTCAATCTGTTCTACAGTTAAGCGAATGAAGAGAAGCTTATTTTTATTTCAGTAAATAGAAAAGTGTTAAGTTAATGGCCATAGATGTTATTGTCTCCATTCTGGAAATAAGAAAATTGGAACACAGGATATATGGTTAGATACTCATAAATGTAGTTGAATGGCATAATGATGCTTTCATTTCTATGTGTAAATCACTATTGGCATGTAGTTGTTTAATTGACTTGAAAATAAGTATAACTCAGAAAAGAGCCTTGCAGTTTTTGGAGAAAATCAATGAGGCTATAAGTTTAGTCCATTAGTGGATGTTCTATTTAGCATGTGGGAGGTATACTGGAAAGCGACAGAATCTTGGATCATAAATATTGCCTGGCAACACTGCTGGAATTCTATATTCTGGTAACATGGGCTAAGGACCATAGAGCAACTTCAATTGGATATTTTAGTCTCTCTAGATAAGTAATTCATAAAGCTTTAATGACAGCTTTTGTGGAAATTGATTTTCCTAACCAAGTCAAAGCCAAACCCTGGGAATCGGCCTACAGATATTAATATTACCCAATCCAAGATTACCTAATATCAGGGATTATAATTTGTGGAGAAACAGTACAAAGACTTTTGTTGATGAATGTCATCTTCCATAAGTTGTAAAACTACGGACAAAGAAGATAAAAAGACTCACAATTATTCAACAAAAGGTGAGTTTTCCATTATTAACTTCCCTCAGGAATGTGTTAATCCATTTGTTAAACTAGACTGAGGCATAAGTGGATAGAAATTCATCTCTAATGAGGCAGCTGCTCACCATCAATTGTCTGATATCCTCTTAAACCGTGGATACACAATGACCTTTCATCATTTACATATCTTACTGCTCAAATCTGTGATTAATCCATCATCCGTTTAGTTCACCACATTTTTGTGGGAGCCAAGTAAGAGACAACTTGATGGTTTCTATTATGGCAGACAGTCTTATCCACTGATTATGTGATTATTTCATTAATAAAATAGGACATTAGAAAATTGATGATCAGTGGATTTTTGCACTACATTGTGGGAGTCAAATATGCAAGACCATCTAATTATTTAAGTAAGTAATTAAATTATTTAAATCAATGATAACATTGTTCATGAGTCTGGATTGGAGCTACTTGGGGTAGTGGATGATGTGATGTCTGGTTGTTTGATTGTTTAGTTTTATAAAACAATGATTATGTCATCCACATTACCTGATGTTTGGTGCCACCTTGTGTAATCAAGTATTCCAGATCATCTAATTTCAGAAATAAATCATTTAAATTTATGATTGTGGTTAATATGCAAGAATATCTAAAGATTTGTATAATTATTTAAATAAGTGATCCTCTATTCCATGAGTCCAGACGATCTCCATCTTGCTGAGATATGAAAAATAATTCTGAGTTGTATTTACCTGTCACCAGTTTCCAGTGTTTTCCTTTTTGCTTATTTTAAATATGGATCACTGTTTTTTCTTCCTTCCTCTCTCCCTCTCTCCCACCGTCCCATGCCCCACAGACCACTCTCCCATCTCATCCCCCCATACTCCACATGTAGTGTGAGGCCTCCAGGAGGGCTCAACTAAATCTATATAGTCATTTGGATTAGGAACTAGATCCTTTCACCTGCCTCTATGTTAAGGGAGTATCCCTACATCAGGAATGTGCTCCAACCTCCATTTGTGCACTAGGGATACTTACTACCTATCTTTCAGAGGTCCCTTAGACTGCACAGGCCTTCTCACTGAGACCCATATCCATGGGGTCTGAATCGGTACAACGCTGGGTTCCCAGCTATCAGTCTGGGGTCCCATTAGCTTCTGCTTGTTCAGGTCAGCTGTTGCTGTGAGTTTCTGTAGCTTGCTAAAGTCATACCACTCCACATCTGTATTGTAGTTTGGATCAGTATTTAGCTGTGAGTGTATGCATCTGCTTCCATATGCTACTAGATGATGGCTCATTGACTGAGGATAAGTTAGTCATCAAACTCATTATTAGGTAAGATAATTGATGATAGCCTTTCCACTCTTGCTCAAATTGTTAGCTGGAATCAGTCATGTAAGTCTCTGGACATTTCTCCAGAGTCAGTTTTCTCTTCAAACCTATAAAGGCTCCATCCTTTATGTATCCCTTCCCTGACTCAATCACTCCAGTCCAACCTGCTTTCCTCTCCTCCCCTTGACTTTATCCTAGCTCCCTCTCTACTCACTGTACCAACATTCTCAATATGCTCTGGAGATCTTGTCCCTTTGCCCTGCTGTGAGGGACAATGTATGAATCTCTCAGAATCATCCTACTATCCTAGTTTCTCTGGCGTTATGAATTATAGGCTGGTGATCTTTTGCTCTATGTCTAAAATTCATATATAAGTGAGTACATAACCTGTTCCTCTTTTTGTGGCAGGGTTACCTCATTCCACATGGTTCCTTCAAGTTCCATCCATTTTCCTGAGAATTTACAGATCCCATCCATTTTCCCCAGAGTATTATTTCATGTGTTTATGTGCTACATCTTCTTTATCCATTCTTCAATTGAGGAACATCGAGGTTGCTTTCACATTCTTGGTATTTCAAATAATGTTGCTACATAGTAGAACACATGTTTTTGTTGTGTGGATGTTGATCATTTTGGTATGTGGCTAAGAGGGTGATTACTGGGTTCTGTGGTAGACTGATTCCTGTTTTCCTGAAAATTCACCATACTGATCTGTAAAATAGCTGTATGTTTGCACTACCACCAGCAGTGGAGGAGTGTTCCCCTTCCTGCCCATCCTCTCCAGCATAACTTTTGATTGATGTTTCTACTTGTATCCATTTTGGCAGGAGTAAGATGGTATATCTTAGCTGTTTTGACTTTCATTTCCCAGATAGCTAAGGATGTTGAGCACTTTCATAAGTGCCTTTCAGCCTTTCTGATTTCTTCTACTGAGAATTCTTTCTTCAGTTCTGTACCACATTTGTAAATAGTTTTATTTGGTGTTTTGATGACTAGTTTCTAGATTTCTTTGTATATTTTGGAAATCAGCCTTCTGTCAGAAGGAGGTCAGTGAGGATCTTTTCACAGTGTGTGGGCTGCCATTTGGTCTTGTCAACTGAGTTCTTTGCCTTACAGAAGCTTCTCAGTTTGAGGAGTTTCCATTTATTAATTGTCAATCTCAATGTCTGTGCTACTGGATTTATGTTCAGGAAACTCTTTCCTGTAGAATTTGATTCAAGGTTACCTCTGACTTTCTTTTCTAAGAGACTCACTGTGGCTGGATTTATATTGAGGTCTTTGATCCATTTGTACTTGGGCTTTCTGCATGGTGATAGACATAGGTCAATCTTCAGTCTTCTAGAAATCATCTTCAGTTGTTAAAGCACCATTTGTTGAAGATTTTTTTGCTCCACTCATTGTATACTTTTAGCTGTTCTGTCAGAAATCAGGTGTTTGTAGGCATATGGGTGAATATTGGGGTTTTTTATTTCATTCCATTGGTCTACTTGTCTTTGTTATACCAATACCAGGCTGTCTTCAGAACTATAGCTCTATAATACATCTTGAATTAAGAGAAGGTGACTTCTCTTGAAGTTCCTTTATTGTAGAGGGTTGTTATGGTTATCCTGTGTCTTTTGTTTTTCCATATAAACTTCATTATTATCCTTCCAAAATCAGTGAAGAATTGCACTTGGATTTTAATGGAGATTTCATTGAATCTGTAGATTGCCTTTGGAACTAATGCCATTTTTACTATATTTATCATACCTATCCAAGAATATAATGATCTGCCCATTTTCTTTAATCTTCTTTTTTACTTCATGCTATATTTGTCTTTCACTTGTTTGGTAAGATTACCGCAAGGTACTTTATGTTGTTTGTGGCTAATACAAAGGTGAATGTTGCTGTTATTTCTTTCTCAGCCCCTTTGAATTTTGTATATAATAGTGCTATGGATTCTTTCAAATTTAGGTTGTATCTTGATAGTTTGCTGAATATGTTGCTAATTGGCTGGAGTCCCCTGGTAGATGTTTTTGGGTGGCTAATGTAAACTATCTTATCATCTGCAAATAGTGACAGTTTGACTTCTTCCTTTTCAATTTGTATGTCCTTTATCTCATTTTGTTGTCTTGTTCCTATAGCCAGACTTCAAGTGCAATATTGAAAAGATATGGAGAGAGAGTGTAGCTTTGTCATCTTCCTGATTGTAGATGAATCACAATTTTATTTTAAAATTGTATTTATTCAGTTTGATGTTGGCTGTGTGTTTATTGTATACTATTTTTATTATTAGGTACATTCCTGTTATCCCTGATATCTCCAAGACCTTTATCATGAAATGGTGTTAAATTGTATCAAAGTATTTTTTGCATATAGTGGGATGATCATGTGATTTTTCTGTTTTACTTAGTTTATATGGTGGACAACATTGATGATTTTTGTACATTGACCCATTCCTGCAACCCAGGGGTATAGCCTACTTGGATATGGTGGATGATATAGTCACATTTTTTTGATTGTTTGAATCAATGATGATATCATCCTTCATGACTAGAGTCTTCCTATTCTTCCCTGATAGTTAGATCCCACATCACCTATTGATTTCTTGTGAGAGTTAGCAATTCCTGACGTATTTAATTATTTAAATGATGACTGATTATAATTAGGCTGCAGTTATCTGTCAGGTACATATTTAGGGAATTGGATATTGCAGCCATGGACACAGCAGACTGTGAATGCTATATGCATCACCCATAGTGCTAGGGATGCTTAAAGATGGAGTCCAGGTAATTTTATGGTTGCCCACCGAGATGAAGTTCAAGGATTCTACCAAGGTTAGCATGGTGGTTGGGATCTTTGCCTTCCTGCTCTCCATAACCTTACATTCATTGTGCTCTGCTATGGATAGTAGAAGCAATGACACAACAGATGCAGATGCAGCACAATCACCGAGGTCTCACTAGGGATGGTATCCTAGAACATGGAAGAGCTACTCTCTCTCAACTCTGCTGGTGAAACCCCTGCTGTTGCCTACTTTGCACCTGATATCAACATTATAGCCACTACTGTTACCCCTGGTAAGGGCCTATCAACACAGCTCCTGCAGCATCACAGCAGATACTCAGACGATCGAGATGATATCAGCCCGACAGAGTTCATCAGTCAAGAATGTCTGATTATCTGATTATTAAATTATCAAATTTTAAAAATTGGTGATGACAATGTCCTTTATTAGGTCTGGCATGTCATCCCAGGAATTGATGATGCATAAAAGTCCAAACTATTTCAATATTTACTCATTTAATTATTATAATTATTTATTACATGATATGTGATCACTGAAATTTGGTGACAATTTGTGGGAGTCAAATGTCTCAGACCTTCTAACTATCTGACTATTTCATTATTAAAATCTGTCTATATCTACTTGAGGAAGAGTAGAGACTGGATCCACCTTGTTGGAGTTCATTGTGGCCATTTCATTATTTAATTATTTAAATCAACGATGATATCATTTTGTTATCTCTTCAAGTTGAATTATGAGACAATATTTCATTACTCATTCATTTTATTGTTCATATCTATGATTAAATAACCAATGTTCTCTTGAATTTTGCTCCATCGTGTAGGATTCAAGTATAAAAGATCATCCAATTCCTTAATATTTAATCATTTAATTATTACAATCTGTTTTTATTCATTCAATGATCACTAGAGTTTGGAGACTCTTTATGGGAGTCAAATATGCAATACCATCAAATCATCTGATGCTATACTTATTTAACTATAAACTTGGGTCATGAAATAATCAAAGATGACTGGTGTTTGGTCCCACAATTTAGGATCAAGTATCCCAGATGAACTAATTATGTAATTAAATATTTAAACCAACAGTAACGTTATTGGTCATAAGTCATGTTTGAAACCAGGTTGTGAGAGTTAATGGTGTGGCATCATCTCATTACTTGGTTATTTAGTCATTTTCATAGATCATTAGATCAGACTTGATAACTCTAGTTTGGTTCAATGTTGTGGGAGTTAATACACAAAGCCTTCTTATTAATTATTTAATTGTTTAAATAAAACATTATTCCAGGAAGAGTTCCGTTTCATTTCACCATGTGGGATTGAAGTATGCAATATTATCTCATTATTCAGTTACTGTAAAATTATATATTACTTAAATCAATGATGATGATGTTCTTCATGAGTAGAGTGTGGCCAGTCTTCCCTGGAAGTTAATTGTGTGACATTATTTAATTATTTATGTATGACTTCCTTAAAAACCACTGGAGTTTGGCTCCATCTTATGGAAGTTAATTATGAAGGACCATCCAATTATTTATTTATTTGATTATTTAAATGATAATGTGGTCATTGTTAGGGGTTTGGCTGCTGTGCGATGCACACAGCTGATGATTTTAGCAAGAACCAAAACCCATGGGGAATACTGGAAGATACATTGATTACTGATTACATAATGATAGTTTTTAATAAGTAAATGATTAAATAATTTAAAAACTTTTTTATTTCCTATCATTAATTTTCAAGAGGATGCACCAGAACTGACCCATGAACCACACAGTCATCACAGATTATAAAATTCAATCATTTAAAAATTATACGATCAGAGAACCTTCTCTAATAAAATGTTTCTGGGTGATGTTATGGCATTCCACCAAGTCACTGCACCAAGTGACACTGCAGAAGCTGTGACAGTAGTGATGGAGGTGCCCTCACCTGCAGGGCCAAGAGAGAACAGCTCCTCACACTCTGTGATGTCATCTCCAACAATGGTGCCTTGGCAACCACTATGATGCTGCCTGTGCCTCTCTTACTGTAAGTTGTCCTCATAGTAGAGGGAAGTGAAGGCCCAGAAGTGGATGAAGATCTGTGACTGCCACCCTCCAAATTTGGTAAGATCATGACCCTTCCTCTAACTGGGACTCAGGCCCCTGCCAGACTCTCCCATTTGGGGAATATATGCCTTTATGTGAGAGAGAGAGAGAGAGAGAGAGAGAGAGAGAGAGAGAGACAGAGAGACAGAGAGACAGAGAGACAGAGAGACAGAGAGACAGAGACAGAGACAGAGAATCATGCCTGAATTGTCTAGCAACTCAAAGTTCCACACACATCTCCACCCAATAGACACATAGAGGGCACTTTGTAATCTTACCACAGATGTCCTCAGGAAGAACTGGAAGAGTTTACACAATGACGCTGAGATAGTGCTCTTCATCTGCAGTAATCTTATATTGACAGTGTGAATGGGGACTCTGTAGTCTGTTCATAGGAGAGCACTTCCCTATATTATGGTATCTCTCCTTTTTTATTTTTCTCATCTATTCTACCTTTGACACAAAAGTCCTGTTCCCACATGTCCTCCTTCCAATGTATATTTGTGCTGTTTTGTCAAGCATCAAGTGTTCATAGGTGTGTGGATTAATATCATGAATTTCGACTTGATTAAATTGGTCTGCCTATTTTTGTGACAATACCAAGCTTTTTCCATGACTATAGATCTATGGTATACCTCGTGAATTTCCTTTATTTTTACAGTCATTTTGGCATCTGGGGTGTTTTACTTATCCATATAAATTGCTTATTATCCTTTCAAGGATAACACCTGAAACTGCACCTAAAGTTCCCTCCTGTTTTGTACCTGTCTATCTTCGCATCAACCTTCACTATCTGTGTCTTCCTCCTTGGCTCCTCCAGCTATTTTCTGGTCCTGTGTTAATAGTTTTGTTTCTGGATTATTTAGACTATGTTCTTCCAATATTATGCAGTTCAATGCATCCTTGCTGTATGGGCTATAAACACTCACATTTGAGGAGTGTCATATATGATTGGGAATAAGAACCTACACAATCTTCAACCAAAACATATTTCCAGTGACTCAAGCTTGGTGACCCAATTCTTGCCAAAACTTCACAATAAGTTATGGCTACTTGCGTGTCTGTCATTGGCAACTAATTGGAACCATTTTCCTAAAAGAGATTCTCATGTGTGACCCTGGTTATGACCAACTAATTGTCTTTCCTATGAAAAGAAAAGTGAGATACAGACTTTTTGTGCTAATTCATACATGGTTGGATTTTGATTTCTCTACAGGACTTTGTATTGACGTGATCCCACTTTCAACTGTTTAGCATCAGGGCTCTATATGTATTAGTAGTCCTCTGTATTTTTTTTTTACCTAATATTCAAAGAATACATATTCAAGATTCCTTTAGGAAAATAGCTAGTAGGGATTCAAAACAGGAGTTAAATAGGTGTCTCAATATATGGCTGAGTCTTAGGGAAAGATTTATGTGCCAGTCTGTCTATCATGACCTCCAATCCATCTCTCCTCTTTCTTTCCTTCCTTGCCTTTATTTTTAACTTTTCTTTTGCATCTATGGTAAGTCCTCTGCTATCATTATTTTAGTAAGAGTGCTGTAAATATTTTTATTTGACAGGCTATTATTTTTATTTTTGTTGTCCTTTAGAATTGAGTGTTTATTTCATTGATACTTTTGGTATGATTAATTCATAATTGATTTTATGAGTATTACCCCAATACTCCATTTTGTAGGACTTATGATTTAGGAAGAATCCTGTTCTTATCATAAAAGACCTCCCACACACACATACAGAGACAGAGACAGAGTGAGACAGATATAAACATAGAACCAGAAGATTTGACCAATAGAAAGTGTCCCCACCTGTGCTGGGGCTTAAGAAATAGAATCCCCTACTACCAAAATGTCTCTCCCTTTCAACCTTGGGATGAATACCATAACTTTTAATTTTATCTGTATGGTAATGTGTGTGACTTCTCACAGAAATAGATTCCTGTCCTGTAAACACACAATCTTAAATCAGACATAAACACCACACACACATACACACACACACACACACACACACACACACACACACACACACACACACACACACATGCAGAGAGGGGGGAGATGTTCTAGGACCCCAGGTAGTTTCCTGTGTTAATTTCAGAATATTTGCTAAGTATTGAAATAGCTGAGATGATACCTGGACAAGGCAGAGTAAGACGATGTGTTTTTAGCATTTTACCATGGGAATTTCCCCTGGGTTTAAGGCATTGTGAGCTATGTAGGTAAACAAAAAAGTAGGCTAACTGCATGGGAGCCTTGCATTACAGAGAGGAAGCCTATCAGGGAAGGTGTCAGCAGGCAGTGAAACCTGGCCTGGCAGGCAAGGTAACTACAGGCCTTCCTGGTCTCATGTCAACAAGTATCTCTGCCAATTTCTATTTGGATTCACGCTGTTACACCAACCTTGCTCATGAGATTCTTGCCCATGAGGTAAACAAAACCAGGTTGCATGTGATCATAATATTGGTGCCTCCCAGACACCTTGTAGGGTTCTGGGCATGTAGCCCATGACAACAAAAAACTTTTTAAGAGGTCACAATTGCTGACCAATACCTGCAGCACAGCTCAAGAAGAATGCTATGCCCAAAAGAAAGCAAAAGAGAGCCAGAAAAAAGACCTGCAAGATGAAAAGGAGAATGGATGTCAGGAAATGTGTTAAAGGTTTGGCAAATATTTATGCACAATGGCTGACTGGTGCTAAAACACTGAGAATATGTGACAGTTGTTGGGCAGTGCATTGTTTCCTAGAAGTGATCTGAGCATGAGGATGAGAAAGATTAGGCAAAGCCAAGGTGGTTGCCTGGATGGCCTTGTTCATAGTGTGTGGTGTGATAGGCTGGAAAAGTCCTCATATCAAGCCAGGTACATCCTAGGGTTCAGTATTCTAGCAGAGGGTTCCCTTGTTCCTGCCAGACAAGACAGGCCCTAGACCCAGTAGCCTGAATTTTCTGAGCCTCATCAAGGCAAATTGAAGTCTCCCGGCCTTGGTCATCAGGACCATGATCCTCTCAGGTATCCCCTGGGTCAATGATACTGCAGGAGATCTACTCATGACCTGTGGGCCCAGCACCAATATCCTGTTCCTGTGCAGCCTCCAGCTCTTTCTGAGGACATAGATGGAAGGAAACACAAAACCATTCTACTTCACAGCATTTGTGCACTGAGAATGCCAACTCCCAAGGGCATGAGTGTATTCTCTCAGCACTTTCCAAAGATACAACATCCTCAACCAGCTTGTATTTGCTCCAAGATAGCCACCAAACAACCTTTGCCTAAATCAGGATGAAGATGGGTCCTACATCTGATGCAAGGGATAGATCCGAAAAAATGTGAATGATGCAATGTGGACTGGGAAATTGGGACTCTCTGACATCATGCTACTTTGCCCTGCACTGCCTCACGACATGCTTCTTTTGGAATCTGCCAGTCAAGTTAATTGCGCTTTTCAGGGCATAGGGAGGATCACAGGAAAGTCTGAAGAAGACTCTAAGAAAGCCTAAGGAAGCTCATACCAATCTGGACCATAAAGGTGGAGCCTAGAACCAAACTCATGGTCTTGGAGACCATGGCAGAGTGTTGTACCATAGCTGCCAAGCTAGGTATTTCTGTAAGCCATCTCCCTCGACATACAGATATCTAGCACCTATCACCTTTACTCTACAGACCCAGGTGATTTCACCAGCTTTCAGGATAACCTTGTGTATGTTGGCAACATGCCCTGGTAAATCAAACTTTCTGTTCAAAATAGGCAGTCAAGGTGAGGCCGTGCAGGCAGATCTAGAGCTCATAGGCCAGCAGGATGGTGTTTTCCCAGATCATTGGGCATAAAGGAAGGGGGCAGATGTCAGAGGGCTTAGGATCACTCACCTCAATAGAAACTTAAGGCCAACACTGACTTTCCACATGGCAGGAGGCTGGCATGGGCTAGAAATAATGCAAAGGCCATGGATCTCTTTGTACTTGTGGTGATCCACATTTACAGGACAATGGTCCCATGGGGTTCATGTTTTGGTAATTAAGGAGAAATGCTTCAGGAAACTTTGGCCTTAATGCTCACAGTGAACTTCCATCTGGTTTCAGTTGGATGCTGTCCCACATTATCTGCAGAAGACACTCTGAGATATCTCCAGCTCTGTCACATAAAACACCAAAAATACCCTATTAAAGATATTGGGGTTTAACTTTCAAGTTGCATATCAGAGACGCAGAACATCCAAGGCAGTATATGTTACCTCTATTAAGATGAAATGGCTGACCTGGTTCCAAGGATCTATCAGAAGGAGGATCTCAGATTATGTTTCCTCCTCCTTATATTCCCTTCTCCACCCATCTACATCACACCTATCGTCATATCCCTAGGTCTTGGATTATAGACATGAGGTCTCAGGTGCAGAAATCACATTTGTCAGAGCTGTTTATTTTAAGATTGGATCAATATTTTAGAATCAGTGTGACCTTGAACTAACAGAGTTCCCACTTAATCTTGAGTCCTAGGATTAAGGGTGTGTTCCACCACCTAGAATCTATAGAAAATATATGGGTGCATTGCTGTTTTGATTTCCAGTGGCTTTCACAAATTATAAACAATGTTTGTCAACCACCACACTCTTTCCTGTCAAAATCCTTCTACCCTCTCTCCCTAGCAGGTCCCACTAAAGAAACTTCTATTTCTCAAAAGTCCTCAATTGCCCCTTGGTCTTAGTATTTTCTTTATCTTCTGTGAAAATGCATCTACCTATAGCCAGGTCTTGGAAATAAGGGGACTGATAGATGTCTAAAAAATTGAAATGGACAAAGTAAAAACAACTTAGATACCAAGGGAAAATAGGCAATACCAGCTTGTCATACCAGCAGACCTACAGCACATACTCATTCCCAATATACTCAGGTATTTGCAACCAAATTCCAAGTGTCCTCACAGGAAACCTGCAAGGTGCTTTCATCCTTTCCCTCCAGGACACCAGGCACATGAAATAAAAATGAGTGTCCTTAGACAAATGGGTATAGTACATCAACATGCATGTAAAAACTTCATCCCACACCAAAACACCAGAAATGCACACACAGGTTCTCCCTGATCACCAATATCATTCTCTCTGTTTATGTATTTGTCTACATTTATGTCTCCCAATTTCTCTGTCTCTCATATCCATTCACCATCCATGCCATCCAAAGCAGGTAGGCCTGTCTGGACCCAGAAAATATACCATATTCAGTACAGCAATGCTTTTCAGTACCCAATAGAGAACAGTCCTCCTATAAACACTGAGAAACTATAAAGGCCCACCTACATTCTGCTGATGTCTTCAAAGATGACAACTGATGAAAACAACTGCCCCTGCCTCCTAGAGAAAACCTTCTCAAACCTCTTCCTATTCTTATTCTCTACAAAGTTTCCTGAGTACATCTGCTGTAAAGTTACAAGTGAACCTCTGTGGGTCTGTTGGGTGGAGATATGTTGGGAACTATGAGTTTCTAGAAATGTGAAGCATGACACCGACACACACACTCTCTCTTTTTCTTTTTCTGTATCTCTCTCTGTCTAATCCCTGTCTCTCTCTCCATCCTCCCCCTCTTTCTCTCGTGGGACGTCATAATTCTCAAAATGGAAGTTTGAGTACAGACGATTCCATGGTGAACACCTAGAAGAAATGCCAAGACCCAGGTGAGTGTGGCAGTCACAGTGGTTTCCTCACAGCATGTCTTCGACATCTATACATTCACTGCTCTCTAATGTGGGAATGTTAAGTTGTAGCATCAGATGCCAGCAGCTTCATAGTGGGTGCCAAAGCATCATCACCAGGGATGAAATCACAGAGAGCGAGGAGGTGCTGTGTCTTGGCTCTGCAGATGAAGCCAACTCTATCATTGCTGCCAGAGTGTCTACTGCTGTATTCCTGGCTACCATAACAGTTGCATCATGACTGTAGCAACTTTCTTGTTTGTCATGATGTCAAGCCAACAGAGTTCATTAAACAATATACTCTGATCATCTGGCTATTAAATGGTTGAGTTTTTAAAATCAGTGATGACTGTGACCTTTATTGGTCGAGTTTGGTGAATCCTTTTGGGAATTGATGATGGGAAACAGCCCAGTTTTTATTTTTTAATTATTTTATGATTTGTTTATTAAATATACTACTATGTAATTTGTGATCACCTGATCTGCCAATGTCCTTCATAATTTGAGTGCTGCTTCTGGCACCAGGCATCTGCTGTATCCACTGCACAGCAGCCAAACCACCAATCAAAGACAACACCATCATCATTTATGTAATCAATAAGTTAATTATTCGATGGTCCTGCATACTTGACTCCCATAAGATATCCCCAAAATCCCAGGGAGGACTGACAGACTCTGTTTGCGAAGGGTGACATCAACTATTTAAAAAATTGATATAAGTATTAAATAATTGAATAATTAATGTGACATACTTAAAACCCACATAGTAGAACAAGACTGAACTCTTCCTAGAATAATGATTGCTTCAAACAATTAAATGAATGAATAAATAAATAAATAAATAGGAGGCCTTGCACATTATCTCCCACAAGGTGGCACCAAACTCAAGATATCATGGCTGTTGTAATGATCAATTTAAATGACTAAATAATCATGTATTGAGATGATGCCACATCCAACTCCAACAAGATGGCTCCAAACTCAAGTGATCACTTATTAAATAATGATAATTTTAATAATTAGATGATTAAAAATTAAATATTAGATGGTGTTTTATACTTTTCTCCTACAAGATTGGGCAAAACTATTTATCTTACATTGATGAGCTCAAACACTGTTGCAATTTACTTTCAGTCATAATGAAGGAAAAGTGTAACGATAACTATCTACTCTTAAACTCCATCAAATATAAGAATATAATATTTCCTGAGTACACAGTGAATGCAGCATAAGTCACCTCCAAAACTTTAGAAACAACAGAGATAACTGGCTGCCTGAACAGTCAACCAAAGTTTCTCTGCAGTGTTGGGGCATTCACTTTTGGCCTGCAGGCTTAGAATACATGGCAGACTTTTCTGTGAAGCTGTAATTTTGAAGGAGTGTCCCATATTGTCTTGGCAGGGTTCAGCAATCTTTTTCAATTCCATCCTGCTTCTCTGGTTTGTACACCATACTGTCAGAAGTTAAGGCAAGAGTTTCTTGCACAAATGACAAGTTTAGATTAGTTCTTCTATGCCCATCATAATTTTATGAAATAAATTAATGCTGATTGGAGAAGACATGTCTCACTGTCATGAAATGTCTTAGATTATTAAACATCTTAAATGTCATATAATGGAGACCTTTTAAGTGTTTGAATGTCATCTATCTATCTAAATATAACTGTTTAACCTATAAAGCATGCCTAATATGACTACATGTTTGATTATAGATGACTACCTACTGACATTATTTAACTATACATTCATTTTTAAATAAGATACATATGTGCAATGACTTAAAAAGAATAGAAACATGCATCCAATAAAATTAAAACAACTTTACATTTGTTTCACTACCATAGCCCATACCCATGTATAATATTTAAAGCTAATATTACTTTTTACCATATATTCCACGGAAATGATGAAAAA
This sequence comes from Cricetiscus sungorus, assembly GCA_030556225.1. Taxonomy (NCBI): domain Eukaryota; kingdom Metazoa; phylum Chordata; class Mammalia; order Rodentia; family Cricetidae; genus Cricetiscus; species Cricetiscus sungorus. Next base: position 87,094 of record JANBXA010000519.1, on the reverse strand, counting down.
CATTCATAGACTTGAAAATAAGTATAACTCAAAAAAGGGCCTTGAATTTTTGGGAGAAAATTAGTGATGCTATAATGTTATTCCATTAGTGATGGTACTCATTTTCACAAGTGTGTGGTGTCCTAGAATATGATAGAATGTTGAATCATAAATGTTGCCTGAAAACCCATTTAGACTTCTACATTATGGTATCATGGGCTAAGAACCATAAAGAGCTTACATGTGGTGTTATCATTGGATATTTTAGTCTCCAAAGATATGTATTCCATAAATCTTTTAATGATGCCATTTGCAGAAATTGATTCTCCTAACCAAGTCATGGCCAAATGTTTGGAAGTTGGTCTACAGCTATTACTATTACCCAATATTAAATTGCCTAATATTCAGGAATATAATCTGTGGAAATATAGTTCAAGTAATTTTGTTGTTGACAGTTATCTTCCCTAAGAATTAAAGGTATGGATTAAGAAGATAATAACACTCACATGTTTTGAACAAAAGGTGAATTTTGTATTGCTGACATTCTTCAGGAAGGGGTTAATACGTTTGATAGACTAGACTGAGGGATAACTGGAAGGTGGATGAGGCAGCTGCACAACATCAACTATGTGATATCTATCTATATTAATCCCTGGATACCTAATGGCATTTAATCATTTAAACATTTTACTACTCAATACTGTAATTATATAATTGATGATTCGTGGAGTTTGGCACAATCTTTTGGCAGCCATTTAAGAGACAACTCGTGGGGATCAAGTATGGCAGATCATCTTATCCACTGATCATATAATAATCTAATTATTAAATTAGGACATTAGATAATTGATGATCAGTGGATTTTTGCACCATGTTGTGGGAGTCAAATATGCAAGACCATTTAAATTTTAATTATCTAATTAAATTATTTAAATCAATTAAGACATCATCTTTCATGAGTCTGGTTTGGATAAAACTGGCAGAAGTAGATGATGTGATATCAAATACTTATTTGATTATCTTAGGTATATAAAACAGTGATTATGTTTGGTGCCGCCTTGTGGGAAGAAATTTGCCAGTTCATTTAATTACATAATTAAATTATTTAAATTGACAATAGGAGTTAATATGCACGATCATCTAAATATTTGTATAATTATTTAAATACATCATCCTCTATTCAATGAAGAGTCCAGTCAAGCTCCATCTTGAAGAGTTAATTATGCAACATCACATTTTTTGATTGATTGTTTAAATCAATGATGATTTCATCCTTCATGTCTGGAGCCTGGCCATTCTTCCCTGCCAAATTAAATGCCACATCACCTATTTATTTATTGTGATGTTATCAATTATTTAATTATCTAAATGATGATGCCATCATTGATTATGGTTAGGGTGTAGTTATCTGTCTGGATGAGTTTAGGGACTTTGGAGTTGCAGCCATAGACATGGCATGTGTATCACCCATTGTGCTAGGGATGCTGGATGATTTAGTCCAGATGATTCCATGGTTTCCACAGAGAACAGGTACAAGGACTCCACCAAGGTAAGCTTGGCCTCCCTGCTCTTTCTCCACATCCTCATATTCCTTGTGCTCTACTGTGAAGAGAAGTAGTGCCAGATAAGGTGTGGCATCATCAGAGAGGCCTCACCAGGGATGATGTCCCAGAACATGGATGAGCTTCTCTCTCAGCTCTGCTCGTGATGCCCCTGCTGCTGCCATCTTTGCAACTGATACCAACATTGTAGACACTACTGCTATCCCAGATACGGACCCAACATCACAGCTTCTGCAGCACCACAGCAGAGATTCAGTAGCAAGCAATTATGTCAGCCTGAGAGAGTTCATTGGGCAAGACAGTCTGATTATTAAATTATTGAATTTAAAAATTTTGTAATGATAGCATTCTTCATCAGGTCTGGCATGTCCTCCAAGGAACTGATGATGCAAAACAGTCCAAATATTTAAATATTTAATTATTATATTATTAAAATGGTTTATTACATAATCTGTGATCACTGAAGTTTGGTGCCATCTTGTGGGAGTCAAGGGAGCCACACTATGTAACCAACAGTTTATTTCAGTATTCAAATCTGCCTTTATCTACTTGAGAAAAACTGGAGTCTGGATCCACCATGTTGGAGTTAATTGCGGCATGTTATTGTATTATTTAATTATTTAAACTAATTATGATATCATTTCTTCTCTGACCAGGGATGAATTGTGAGACATTATCACATTATTTATTTGTTTTATTGTTCATATATATGGTTAGATAATCATTGATCTCTTGAGTTTCAATCAATGTTACAGGAGTCAATTATACAACACCATACAATTACTTAATGTTTTAATAATTTAATACTTCATATCCATCAGTATTTAATCAGTTGTCATTGGAGCTTGGAGCCTCCTTGTGGGAGTCAATGTGCAAGGCCACCATATCATCTACTGTTGTACTTGTTTATTTAACTATAAAATTAAATGATTAAATAATCGAAGGCCACTACAGTTTGGTTCTACCTTCTGGGATTAAGCATAACAGATCATATAATTATGTAATTAAACTATTTAAACTGACAATAAGTTAATGAACCATAATTCAGGTTTGGATTCAGATGGTGGGAGTTCACAATGTGAAATCATCTTCATACTTGGTTATTTAGTCATTTAAAAGATCACTGTTGGGTGTTTCCTTGTATTGCTGTCTTCTCATCACTTCTTCAAGTGTGTGCATGTGGAGTTTATTTCTCTCTATACTACTCACTTAGGGACAGAGCTGGGCGAGGACTTTAATGTCTGTAACTCTTTATGTTCCAAGCTTTCCTGGAGGTCTCTCCTCCATCACAGAGACATCTATGGGGTCTTATGATCAGGCATGTGAGGCCTTAGTGTTTTCCTGTGTTGACAGGTGAATTAAGTGATCTCATAGCATATACAGATACTTCCAGGCATGTGGAGTGGTTGTTGGACATGCACCCTGGCCCAATTTTGAGGTATTTGTTTTAAGAATTGATAAATTTCATGCTATGTATATGCCCTTCTCCTTACAAAGATTTCTCAAATTCTTAATTCTTATTCCTTGTACTAAAGATGTGGACAATGACACCATATATTCTAATGATATTCAGTATGGTTGCTTTGCTATTTTGATCTCGACTGGCTTTCATAAATCTTAATCAGTGCATTACCAGTGTCACCTTCCACACCTGATATCCTCTATCACCTAGTAGGGTCCATTAAAGAAATTGACCTCAGACATGGAACTTACTCTATTGTCTGTAGACACCCATATTCCTCTGGCCAGGTCTAGGAACACAGGGGACTCAGTTATCTCTGAAGGGTTTAAAATGGAGAGGACAGACAACCTAGACACTTAGGGGAAATAAGAAATTCTTGATCATCACACCAGGATGCCTAGAGTAAATATCCACACCCCCCGTTATCCTCAGATATTTATGCAAATATTCCATGTGTCCTCCAAGGAAACCCTCAAGATGCCTTTATACTTTCCATCCAGTGTCTCATACTAGTGCAATAGGAGAAAATATCCATAAACAGAATGGTTTGGCTCTTCTGTTTGCACACAAAAAAAAAACATGCCAAAAACACCCCTAAAACTGAATATCTGCACCAAACATCTCATTTTATCTATCAATGTATATATCCATTTTCACAGCTACCTCATTCTCCATCTGTGTATCCCTTTATCCTTGGCTCCTATTAACACATCCTTGGCATCCAGTGAAATGATGTCTGTCTCCATTAAGTTGATAATGCATATTCTGTAGGAAAATGCTGTTCTGTTCTCTACAGATTGCCATCCTCCCATGAACATCAAAAGACTACAGGGGCCATCCTCCACATTGAGGAGATCATCAAAGATGGTTCCAGAAGAATACCACCTCCCTGCCACCTAAAAGCAGCCCTGTCTAGTCTCTTGCAACTCTATTTTTCCACCAGCCTGCTGAAGGCATCTGTGTTATGGGCAGGTTTTTTTCTGCCAGCTGCCACAGTCCTGCTGCCACGGTCTTGCTGCCACATGAGCCCCAAATAACACTCAGAGACTCTATATTTGATACAGTCCATTTGGCCAGTTACCATTATTGTTTATGGGCTAGCTCTGTCTTAATGATTAACCCATTTCTACTTATCTAAGTATTTCCACGTGGTCATCTTATGCGGTAGCCGATCTTAAGCAGGAGCCACCGCCATCTATTTTCTCCCAGGTCTACATGCTGACTCCTCCTTACCACTTCCTCTTTCCTCCTTCTGGTATCCTAGCCCCACCTATCTTGTTTCCTATTGGCCACAGGCTTTATTAATTAACCAGTATGAGAAACATATTTACAGAATAACATCTCCCATCACACCTGTTCTCGGGCTAATAAGGGTGTACCCAGAGGGTGTCCAGGGCAGATGTGGAAGGGACTCTCTGCAGACTTGCCACTAGTATTTAGGCTTCTGCCACCTTTTATCAGATTTCCACAAAATGTACTCAGCCACTAAGCCACATCTACAGAAACTGTGCACACACAAACACACACACACACACACACACACACACACACACACACACATCACATGGACACACATACATGCACATGCACACACACATATAACCCCCCACAGGACAATTCACAGCAGACATTGTGGTCACCTTAGCTAGAGCTGAAGCATGGCTCACTGGAAGGCTTCTATTAATGCCAACTTATAAATCCCTTTAAACCATTAGTAGACTGCCACAACATTACAAACTAGTATCACTCTGCTACTGCTTATGGGTTCTCCCAGAAATTCTTGTCAAGGGAACATACAGAGAATAAACCCAGCTACCATATCATAAACTTCTTTAAGAATTATAACAGCTTAGATGATACCTGGAGAGAGAAAAGCAGGAAAACAGTCCTTCAACATTTGATCTTTGTTGATGTTGGGCAGCATCTTCATTGGAGATGAACTGCTATCTAATTACCCTCAGTGTAGTCAAACAAATGGTTTAACACCTTCCTGAAGGAATCTAACAATGGAAAATTTAAATGTGTTGAGTAATCGTGAGTCTCTATCTTCTTAATCCACAAATTCACTTCTAAAGGAAGATGGTATTCATCAACAAAAGTGATTGAACTGTTTGTGCACAGACTATAATCGCTTGATGTGAGAAGTCATTCTGTAAATAGGTTTCTCTTATTGGTTCATGAATAAAGCACTGTTTGTCAATAAGAAAGCAAGTCAAGTGGGACTAGGAGAATAGAAGGAAGAGAGAGGAAGTAGTAGGGAGGAGATTTAACATAGAAAAAAAGAGCACAATGCTGTCCCCTCTCTCCAGTAAGATGAGACCATGTGGAAATACCTAGATTAATAGAAACGGGTTAATATTTAAGACAGAGCAGGCCGATAAGAAACTAGTTACTGGCCAACAGCTTTATATCAAGTACAGAATCTCGGTGTGTTATTTGGGGCTGGTGCAACTGTGGGGCCATACCAGTGCAAAAACATACTCTTAATATAACAGCACCTTCAATATAGCTCATAAGAACTTCCACATAAAATTTAGCAACAGATTTAAAAGGGTTTCAGAAACAAAAAAAAATAAATAAAACCAGAGACAAAGAAGTCTTCTTGATAGCAGCATTTTTCTCAGTTTGGCTATGTTTTGCTATAGACCAAAAGAGACTTGTGCAGCCCCTTTAAGGGAGGTTTTGTGACTCATCATGAGTGGCAAAAACCAACAAGCCTTTTAAAGAACTCTGTTAAAAACTGAATGGTATGTATGACAACTGGAAATGGCAGGGACCACATCTTCAAACTGGCAACAAACTGCTGGATGGCAGAGGAGACGAAGGCAGTGAGTACAGCTATCAGTTCTGGTGGTGAAATTACTAGCAGCCATCTTGGATAGACAGTGGCTGATACAAGTGTGACTTTCACTTTAGCAATGTTGTGGTTTGCCATATAAAGACCTCATGGCCACAAAAATGATAAAGATTTACAGAAAAGACAGATTAACATTAAGAATAACCACTAAAGGGTTACAGTGCATTTTAAAATATACATAGGCTTGGGAGAGAAAAAGAATAAAATTGTTTGAAAAAGAAAGAGATAGCTGGGTGTGGTGGCACACACCTTTAACTCTAGCACTCAGGAGAAAAAAGCAAGCAGATCTCTGTGATGTTAAAGTAAATTTTGTATACAGAGTTACTTCCATGATAGATGAAATTTACAAAAAGAAAACCTATCTGAAAAAATAAATAAAAGAACTAGAATAGATACAGTAATAAAAAGGCCACATAAAGATAAAACGCACAGAGAAAATTTGTATACTGTACAGTATTACGTTGTCTTTGTATTATGACAAGAGAAAAGAGGGAAAACAAAGCACAAAGAGATGAGACAGGAGAGAGCAGAAATAGCAGCAAGACAACAAAGACCTGAAAGAGAGAAGAAGGAGGGTGTGTAAATGGGTGAGGTCTGTCTTTTAAAGGGACTTTTTTTTTTGCTACTATGTGCATCTAGCATTCCTGGAAACCCTAGACTTGCCAGAAAAAATTCTTCAGTGCATTCTCCCATGTATCAGAGTCAGGCAACATAATGCCTGAGTCTTACAGGTTGATTAGAGGCTAACAAGCTGTTGCATCTGGAAAAGAAAACTAGCCATTGCTTTTTCGGAGATGTAACAACCCCAAGTCAAACACCAAAGTGGCTGGAAAATATGTATGAACTTAATTCCTAAGCTGACAGCAGCAGCTGCTCTGTTGGGAGTTCATTCAGTCATCTTGGCCTCTTTTTGCTAACAGTGAGAGAGATGCAAGCTGAAACAATCATCTGGCTCAGCAGCTCACTCCTACATTATGAATGACTTTTACAAAGTGCTTCAAAGCAGGGTCTGAGAGTGTGTTCCAGAGAATTATAGTGGAAAATAATTGAAGGCAGGTAGGCACCTCCAAAGGTGTATGCTTTTTATGGCAAGATAAATTGAGTGTCTTGTTGAAAGAAGTGAGAAAACCAATCAGATGTCCAGAAGGCTGGACTACTTGATTTGGGTGAAATGTGAGGTCAAAGAATCCAGGGAGCAACAGGAATTCTGTCCTGGTTCTGCAGTGTTGGCACAAGCACAAGTACAAAGCCTCTCTGTTCACTTAAAAGTCCTGGTGAGTGGTAAAGGAAAATGGAAACCCAGGGCTTTCAATTCAATGCTTCAATAATACTGAAATAATGAATCCATATTTAATCTGCACAACAGTCCTGGGTGTCTCCTCAGAGAATAAAAACAAGGGATCAGATGGTGGATCTAAAAGTCGATGCTTTTGCACCTGGCCAACACCCAGGTCGAGCCTCTAATAGCAGCTTTTAAAGGGCAGATTCTGAACTAAGGTAAATTCAGAGGAGGGCTTGCTTTAGGTACCCTGAGGTTGGGGAATGAAATGTTGCTACCAGCATAGTCACTGTTTTGCCTAAAGCTTTACTCAACATTCCTTCTCCATCTACTCCAGGAACAGAAACCTGAGGTCTCCAGACTGGCAGCTAAGAGAAAACGTCTCCACCTACACCTCCTCCAGAGTCCACCAACACCTAACTCCCCCAGCCCACATTGTCCTTTGACAGTAAGAAGAAGCCAGACTCAGACCAATGCCCCCACACCCAGGTAATCAGGGTTGTTTAGATGAAAACCCTGCTGGCTTATATGTATATACAAATGGTGGGATTATTTACTTGCCATGTTCCAAATCCTGTTCCTGTCATTTAGGCTGTAGGACCCAATCAGAGCCTTTAGTGGACACACCATTTAGAGGGGTGTTCTTGTGAATCCAGGCTTTCTTCTCAGATCATCTCATGAAGAGGTTAGAAGTTAATTCTTAGACAGTGTCTTTGGTTCTGTGTACATGAGGAGTAGATAGAGAACACTGGGGTGTACCTTTCTCATTCTCAATATCTCTGTAATTCTCTCACTCCCCTTCCCTCTATCTCTCATTCACTATCCATTTCTCTGTCTGTCACTTCTCTCATGTTGCAGAAAAATTCAGAAGAGCAAGTATTGCATTCTTCTGAGCTGGAACCACTCCGAAGCTCTTTATTATCATCTGTGTACGTTGTTCCCCAATAATATACTCATTTATCATTTGTCTTGGGTCTAGTGAACTTATTAACACATCATATCCACATGAATCAATTTTATTCATTAAGATTAAGTCAAGTACAAAGTCTACCATATTCACAATTTTTTTTACATGATGTGGGTTTTCTCTTTCATTATTTCATCCCTATTACCTGATATCAAGATAATAAAAATGATTTAAAATATATACAGGGTTAGAGATACAGATGAACAAAAGTATAAAATGTTCATTGCCATGACCTATGTCAGTTTTCTGAGAACATACTGTAGTTCCTCCTAGAGACATTCCCAAGGGAGTAACCTTATTGTGAAAATGATGAAGAGTCACAAACTCACACACTGACATCATATAACTAAAATTAAATCAAATCTCTAAACACATTCTCATATGTGAATATTTTCTGTTATGAGCAGTCATTCTTGTAACCCATGTGTTAACAGTCTTAAAGTATTCAAAGTTTTCCTGCTATATGAATTGCTTCATGTAAAAGAAAGCAAGCATGAAGAAGTAGACTTAGAGAAAACAATCCATCTGAACGAGTTACTTATTTAAGTAAAAAAATGTGTTATGATGAAACAGGGTTTCCTTATCAGTGAATTCCTAGGACTTTTGTGCACATGTGTTTGCATAGGAGAACAAAACAGAAACAATGTAATGCTTGAACTGATTGTTGTCACTTGTCCTATATTTTCTCTCCTGTACCCTATGTAATTCAATGTTTGTTGGCAGAAGATCATACCACATCTTTTCTGGTAAGATCCTTTCTGTAAGGGTTCTTAGGTCCTCAGATTTTATTGAGATAGGCAAAGTGCACAAGTTTACAATGATGCTTACATGTATAGGGTTTCTTTGCACTATGATTTTTTTTTGTGCTTATAAAGACTAATCATATTTAGAGAGGTTTTACCACATGGGACACATTCAGTGTCTTTCAAGTATGCATTAGTTTATGACTTAAGAGAGTGCTGGGATGTGCAAAGGCTTTACCACATTGATGGCATGCATAGTGTTCCTCTCCAGTATACGTTCTTATATGACTTTTAAGCCGATCATGTGTTGTGAAAGCTCTATTATTCATAGGGTTTCTCTCCAGTATGTGTTCTTTTATGGAATACCAGATGGTTGTGTCATGAAAAAGCATTAGCACATTGATTATATACATATGGTTTCTCTCCAGTATGTGTTCTATTATGAGACTTGAGAGTACTGACATGTGAAAATGCTCTACCACATTGATTACATTCATAGGGTTTTTTCCCCAGTATGTGTTCTTATATGTTTTTTAAGGCTACCATTACTTGCAAATGCTTTACCACATTGATTACATACATAGGGTTTCTCTCCAGTATGTATTCTTATATGTCTTGTAAGGTCACCATTACTTGCAAATGCTCTACCACATTGATTACTTTCATAGGGTTTTTCCCCAGTATGTGTTCTTATATGTATTTTAAGGCTACAATTACTTGCAAATGCTTTACCACATTGATTACATTCATAGGGTCTCTCTCCAGTATGCATACTTTTATGATATACCAGATGGCTGTGATGTGAAAAAGCTTTACAACATTGATTGCATCCATAGGGTTTCTCTCCAGTATGTACATTCTTATATGACTTTTAAGCTTACCACTACTTGCAAATGCTTTACCACATTGATTACATTCATAGGGTTTCTCTCCAGTACGTGTTCTTATATGTCTTTTAAGCTGACTATTTCTTGCAAAAGCTTTACCACATTGATTAAATTCGCAGGGATTCTTTCCTGTATGTGTTCTTTTATGAATGAAGGGACACCGGTGTTGTAAAAAAGCTTTACCACACTCACTGCATTCATAGGGTTTCTCTCCAGCATGTGTTCTTTTATGTTTTTTGAGATGATTGCATAGCGAAAAGACTTTACCACATTGACTAAAATTTTGTGTTTTCTCTCCAGTATGAGTTCTAATATGTCTTTTAAGCATAGTATTTCTTACAAATCCTTTACCACATTGACTACATTCATCAGGATTTTTCTACCATGTGTGTACTTTCACGAAGTTGGAAGAAACTCTGACATGCAAAGTCTTCAGCATATTGAAGACTTCTGTATGATTTCTCTCCAGTATAAATTTTTACATGGCTTTGAAGATGCCTGTAACACACAAAGGTTTTCATACATTCATTGAATATATTCCCATGATCCACACACTTATGGCTTCTTTTATTGCTACAAAGATAATCAGATATGTAAAACGTTGTCACATGCATGATAATAAATATACTTAGTACATGTATGAAATAAATTTATAAATTGGCCTAACTTTAAACAAGAATCAAATCTTGAGTTTACATTCATAATGCTTCCCTCATAAAATATTGTTTTGTTTTTATTGAAGATACATGTGATTCAGAGTAAGAGATTTATTACATGACCCATATTTATGGCATCTATTTACATGAGATTTCCCAGGAAATTGAAAAGAAAATGACCAACTCAGAACTTTGCCATATTTATTGCATTTATCAGTTTTTCCATAGTATAAATTATACTACATTGGCCAAATATTCCAGTACAAATGGAAGCATTGACACATTCCAATGGTCACAGTGATTTACTGCAGTGTGAGTTTGTTGATATCTTTCAGATAATGTTGGAAATACTGATAAATTTTAAACTTGTTTCACACTCAACAAATATCCCCAAAGTGTGGACTCCTCAATATCTTTCATTTCTTCTCACTGACCTAGCACAGAGAAGTACATTACTACTTTCCATATTCTAAATTCACATGGCTTGCATTTATAGTAAAATATATTCTTTTATTTTCTAGTTTTTCTGATAATATCTCTGTGTAAATCTGGATAGCCTGGACCTCACAATGTAGACCAGGCTGGTCACAAACTTGAGGGATACACCTCGCTCTTTGTAACGAATGCTGAAATTGAAGGCATGGTTCACAATTACCTGCCTCAACATATGATATACTTATTAAAGTATGAATAACAAAGAAAAGGTTTCCACATTGCATTCACACACTTTGGCTTTTCTTTTCCTCACAGACATGTGTTACAGGCATTAAGCTTACTTCACAACAAAAACCTTCTCAACACTTATAAACTGACCCTTTCAATATACATAGCAAAGTCACAAAAATATAAGTAATGCCTGATTTTATTTTTTTCTTAGAAGGTCTTGGACATATCATTGTCACCTATGCAACATGTATATTGTTTAAAATATCTGAATAGTATGAAACTCAGACTGTCATATCTACAACATAGATCTCCAGGTGCTAAAATTCAAAGCATGGTATATGTTAAGGCATTGTTTACTTCTCGTTTTAGATGAATGCCATGCAAACACAGAAGAGCTACTTTTCTTCTTACATTTTAATTTTTTATGTGTGGCTCTTCAGTAAAATTTCCAGAACACATTAAAATAACTTCAGTGCCAAATTTGCATGAAAAAATACCTTCTATGTCTTCTAGCACTTTGACAATGATCTTCTATATCATGGTCCTCCCAAATGTAGCCTGCAGTAATAGAAAATGCATGATGTATTATTGCAAATTGTACAAAATTTAAGGTAATAACTTCAATGAACCTTAGAATCATGCCTCAGTAGCCCAAGTTTCCCTTTTCTCAACCAAAATTAGTGAATGGTATCAATAACCAAGAAACATTTTGTCCCTTATTTTAAAACATGAAGGAAAATTGAGTCCTACCTGTAGCAGTGAGGTTCCTGTAGGTATCCAGCATCACATCTATGTAGAGACATTTCTGAGAAGGATTTAGCAAAGCCCACTCTTCCTGGGTGAAGTGGATATACACATCATCATAAGTCACTGCATTCTAAAATAACACATACATGTGAAACAAAGAAGTATGATAATCACATTGTAAATATAAACTTCTTTGACAATATTGTCTTATCATTCTGCTGCTTCCCTCACTTATTTTATACATGGACATTATAATGCCTTCATGCAGTCACATTAGAAGTAAACTGAATATGTGGCCAACATGCACCATTTCTTAGCCATTTAAGTAGGAGATAGCCATGAGAAAGAAATCTCAATAAATAGCCATAAATAGCGAGGTAAGCTTCCAGAACACTACTACTGAGAACACATCAGAAATAAATTGTACAATAGGGAAAGTCAATCACAGATATACCCCAGGCCCTGGAAACAACATCTCTTTTTGTAAGGTTTTCATTGCTGTTAAAAGACACCATGGACCAGGGAATTACTTACAAAGAAAACATTTAATTGAGGTGTCACACTTAAAATTTCAGAGGTTCAGTTAATCATCATTATGGCAGAGGGCATGTCATCATGTAGGCTGCTGTGGTACTCAAGGTTAGAGTCCTTACAGCATGACTCAGAGGGAACAGGGAGTTTTCTGACACAGTGGGCAAAATTTTGAGAATAAGAAACCTCAATGACTGACCGTGACCCTACAGTGATGTACTTCCTCTAACAGGGTAAATTCCACTCCAACATAACCACACCTCATCTACTATCACTAGTGGGAATTCACAGAGTATGGACTGACAGCTGGGAGAACTTTCTAGCACCAAACTAGACCCTCTGAATGTGGTTGACACTCACGTGAATTGATCTGTTATGGGGACTCTGGCTGAAACCAGGACCCACTCCAGTTGCTTGAACTGTGTTTTTGGAGCCCACACCCTATGGTGGGATACCTTGCTCAGTTTTGATAAAGGATAGAGTGGCTTGGTCCTTCATGAGCTTTGTATGCCAGATTTTATTACTCATAATGAGGCTTGAGCCTCTATCTTAAAGTTATTTGCTGGTTGTTTATTTTCTTTTTATTTACTAAATCGCCGCTGAGAGCCACATGGAAATACTTAGAGTAATAGGAATGGGTTAATCATTAAGACAGAGCTAGCCGATAAACACTAATAATAACTGGCCTACAGCTTGTATCAAATACAGAATCACTGCGTGTTATTGGGGGTTGACGTGATGGCGGAACCAGACTGGCAGTGAATGCAGTGGTAGGCAATACATCCTCATAACTTATTATTAAAATCATGAATTCAAAGTTACTGGTTTTGATCTCATTGTTGTTTCAGTAACAAGTATTTCAAAAACAATTGATTCCCAGTTTTTTTATATTCAGATTTTATGTGACAATCATTTCCCATATGTACTTGTTACATACCATAGTAGAGTTTATCAGAAACCCTGCATCTGGAAGTGAGGTTGTATTGAGCCTAGAATTTTGGGTTTTGGGATCTGAACTCAGGTCATCCCAATGTAGAATATGTGCTGAACCACTTTCCAAGACCCATATACTGTTTAGGCAAAACAGTAAATATGATTTCCAGATTGAAGTCAACAAGAATAAAAGATAGTACATGAATAAAAAAGTAAACAATTAATCAAGGAGAACTTGGTGCCTTAGTGTGCATATTCTATATAAGATAAATTTGCAACATGAATCAAATACAGTGCAACTAAATTCCTGACACCTTATAAAGTAATAATTCAAGCAACCATGGAACAGATACCATAAATGCCCTTCCCTGATAGTGAGATCATCAACTAAATTATCCAACATCATGGAGCTCTCATCTAGTAACTGTTGGAAACAGATGGAAACACCCATAACCAAACACTGAGTCGAACTAGAATACAGATGCAGAGAATGGGGACAAGACCATGCTGCAGAAACACTCAAAGACAGCTGACCTAAACAAGGAGGAGCTTGGGCCCCACAGATTGATGGCAAGTCACCCAGCAAGGGACTGACTCATAACCCCCTGAATATGGGTCTCTGCTAGAAGGACTGAATATTCTGGGGGACCTCAGACAGTAGAAACAGGATCTATTTCTGGTGCACAAAAGGAACTTTTGGGCACATGCCCCATGGGGGGGGATACCCCTTAACCTAGAGAGAGGAGAGTAGTACTAGTCCCTACTTCAAATGACTTCACATATTTATATGACTCAACCTGGACTGCATAACCCTACATGTGGAATGGGGGTTGGGGGATCGGAGGGGAGATTGACCAAGGTGCATGTCACAGGGGAAAGAGGGTAAGAGGGAGGGAGAGAGGGTTGGAGAGAGGAAGGGAGAGGAAACTGGGATCCACATGTAAAAATTCTTAAATTATATTATTAATAAAAAAAGAAGAAGAAAATGCTGTTACTAAATATATATATATATAATATATATATATATATATATATATATATATATATATATATATATAATGCTTTGACTTCAAAATTTAAGCCTAAGGATTAGTTAGTGGGGAAAAGGATTTCTAATTTTGGTTCCACAGAAAATGAAAAATTGTAGATGTCTTCCAGTCTAATGTTGTTTAATCGAGCAAGACCTCCTGACGCAACATCAATGGGAAAATGCAGCCTAGCAGACAATTGCCAAGATTTCTGTGTCTTCTTAGGATTCCCCATGACAGCACCTCCTACCAGCAGGAAGCAGTTTGGAAAGAACGACACCCATATTCCCAAATATTGTTTATAAATGTTTGTTTTCATTTAAAAAAAGGCATGTATAATTATGTCCAGCATAAAATAAATATGTTTAAAAATAAAAAAAGCTTGCTTCCCCACAGCAAGCAAAAAAAAAAAAAAAAGATATCCGATTCCAAAGAATCATGCAAATGGAAAACATTTAGAATCTCAAAAGGATTATGAAAAACATAGTAGATATATTTTCACAGCATGGCTTCTATACCTACAACAAAAACCCAATAATCTAGAGGTGTACAATATTTGGGAAAAAAAAAGGGAGGAAGAGAAAAAGAAAACAAAAATAAGAGGTAAGTACTTTTTTAAAAAAAAACAAAACAAAACAAAAAACAAAAGAAACTCATCCAGGTAAACTGAGATCTAGATAAACGTTAACCAGCTAACCATGATTCTATGAGTTCAGAACTTAAATACACAGACTAACAAATTGACTCAAAAGGATGCTTAAACTGTTCTGCTTCTACCCTCTAGCTAATATTTTTATAGAGCTCTCTACACAAATGGGTGGTAACATCCTTGTATCACTCAGATAATTTTATTTTAATTTAATAAACAGTGTTACAAATTCATGAATACTGTTTATTAAATATATCCCTAAAAATAATTGCTATCCACAAATAATGATGTTAAGAATCTTGGTCCCCCCCCCACAAAAAAAAAAACCACTGAGTACATACATTCACTTAGTTTAAGAAGTGGTAATCAAGAGGTCAGAAGGACATTGCCCACAGACTTAAGAAATAAAGAAAAACTACTGCAACGACAAATTGCTTTCATTTCTGGCTAATGCTCAAAGAGAAGAGACACTACAATAGATGGATTTTTTTGTTATTGTTTTTTTTTTTTGTTTTTTTTTTTTTGAGTCTTTGTTGTCTTAGGAATATCTTGGTAGACCATGCTGGTCTTCATCTTATTTTGGTCTACTTGCCTGTGCTTCCTGAGCTCTGGGTTAAAAAGGTGTTGACCACCACAACCTGGCTCCTAAAACAGATTTTGCATTCCACATAGATTGCTATCTTTAAATTCTTGCAATATCGGACTCTAGCTTATACTTTGAGGATCAATTTAAATAGCAACAGGATACTGCAAGTTGGGCCAGTTAGGCAATATGAGCTTTCAATAGAAAAGAGAACATCATACTCATTTCATAGTACAGGTGTAACATGTACTATGTACAGCAAGTCATACTATACTGGCAGGTCCTGAGGGAGAAGTGTCAGAAGAGGAGAAAGATAGGGAAGACAGAACAGAGAAAAGATGAAAGCTGGGGCAAGGAGCTATTGTTTAAGCTATGTCTTATTCTAAGTAAGCTTCTTATGAGGAATAGCATCTTCTATAGTACTCCCATGGGAAAATGGAAGGAAATGGGGCAACTTCTAGGACATCAGTATGAGTGACCATTCAAGCGGACAAATTCACGAGAAGGCTACTCAAACAGTGAAGTACAAGGAGGAACACACGGAATCTCAGGTACATTACTGACTAAGCCCACACTGTCCATGGCCCAACAATCACAGCTCCATTTGATGGGAATTGTTTTGTTCTCAGGATGTGACACAACACAACCACAAAAACCCTGGCCCAAGACAAATGCATTCTCTCCAAAGCATATTTCTTCTTTTAAATGGGGCCTTCTCTTTTATTCTCATAGCTCGAGTCCTGATGGAGAACACCTAACACTAGATTCCATAGTCTGTTATTGGCTCTGCCAAGCACTTTCATGGGTTTTAGAATGACTTATGTTACTTCTCCATGTGAGAGGAACTAATTTGAAAGTTTTGCTTGCTCAGTATAGCCCACAAGACATCACTGTTTTCCTTTTTAAATAGTTGTCCCCTGGGCTCATAATGCCCATATGACAGATCCATGATTTTCTCCAAAAGAACACTAGATGTCTAGGGCTCACCAGGATCTTATGTTCATTGTGACCCAGTAATGCTCCTTCTAACAGCTTGTAAAAGCCCTACTCTGTTGGGAAGTTTAATTACTGGTATATTACAGCTGTCTTCATCCCCATCCAGATGTAGAATTTCCATAATGTTGAGAAAACAAGGCTGTTTTCAAAACTTTCTGGTGAGCCATGCAAGTGTACCTTGACTCAAAGTGTAGGTGGTGCCTTACTTCCTCCTATGCTTAGCCCATTCCCTGGCTTGGGTATATAAGCCCATTGCTCTCTGTAATAAAGTGTAGCAGAAGCTTCTTCTCAACTTCTCATGGTGTCCGTTAAGGATTTTAATCCTGACACCCCCTTCCGCTAATCTCTGTATTGTGGCTATGCAGGCGCAGCCATACATAATGGGCTTTGGCATTGTTTGTAAATCAGTGAATTCTCCATTGCCATGGTTTGGAGCCAAATGTTTGGACTACCCTTGGAAATAAGTGTCTATATTAACATCCTACTCTCTAACATGCTTGGTTAGCAAAATAATCATCTTCGTTTTATTTTCCTATGGGCAACATTGCCTCAGCTAAATTCTACTTTGAGTGACAAACTATCCCCAAAGAATTTGTAAACCCTTTACATCAACAGTTCCGCACTTCCACATCACAACTCAGTGGTAGAGTATAATCCAACACAATAATGAAATTTACAGATGGCTTTATTGGCCCTTACCTTTAACATAGCACTTGAAATGCAGAGGCAAGCATATCTCTTTGAGATAGTTGCTAGTCTGCTCTATACAGCTAAATCTAGGTCAGGGTGCAAAGTTAAACGGAGAAAGCCTGTTTCATATATATATATATATATATATATATATATATATATATATATATATATATATAAAGTAAAGAATGCCATTTAGAGAAAGCACAAAATTAACTTCAAATGTGTATACTCCCTTAGGCTGGAGACATGAGGGATGGCCTGTGCCAACACCCAAATGGTATGACAGATTTTGATGATCCCTCCTAGAATGCCTCAGCATCCCTGAGGAATGTATGGGAGATGGGTTGGAGAGGTTGCTGGTGGGAATGGGAGAATAGCAGGGAAAGGGAACTGGGATCAATATGTAAAAGAAGATCTTTTAAATTATTTTTTTTCAAAGAGTAGAAAAGATATTTTTATCTCAAATGGCAAAAAATAAAAAATTAACTCCTCATGGATCTGACCTCTAAATGTTAATATCTGAAGGGCAGAACTTCTAAAGGCTTTGGAAAAACTGAACCTCTCCTTGTTTGGTAACTTGCCATCCCTGTTCACCAAAAGTGTGATGGTAGTGTCTATAACTATGTTTCTACATAAAGCTCCCTGATTCAAATCCCATTCCTCAGATGCAGCCCAGAGAGTCAAGTTTTCATAGGCCACACGCTGGTTGTGGGAGACTCTAGGACCATAATGTGCCTCACAGAGAACTGATGTGGCAGCAGGTTCCTACCCAGCCTCCCTCGCCATCCCCTCATTCACTATGCTGTGGCGTCTGTGCTCACCCACACTTCCTTCACAATACCCCATAGCAGCACCCACAGAGCAACAATCAATCCTCTTGCACATGTTCTGATATAAAACCAAGCATTCAACATGGATTCAGGAAATTTACTCCAAGACTTGAGACTGGCAGGTGGCCCAGTGTCCCTCATTGGCTAGTAAGACTTGAGTGACAAGTGTTTCATGGGTTACATTGTGCTTAAAGACACAGCACAGCCCCTTCTGTCCCTGGCTTCTACTATAGAGCTAGACATTTCAGAGGTAAACATAGAGAGGCATTTCAATTATTTTTGTTTTTGTTTTTTGAGACAAGAATTCTCTTGTGTGGCCCCTGCTGTCCTGGAACTCTCTCTATAAACCATGTTGGCCATTCCCTTAGTAAGTATTATTAACAATCTTTGTTATTGTTTAGTAGATTTTTCTCATTAATTAATTTATGTTTATTTATTTATTTAGGTTTTTTGAGACTGGGTTTCCTTGTGTGACTTCTGCTGTCCTAGAATCCACTCTGTAGACAACGCTGTACTCAAACTCACACAGATCCACCTGCCTCTGCCTTGGAGTGCTGGGATTAAACATGAGAGCCACCACTCCCTGGTGAGACACAAATTTCAATGTTGCTTACTCTGTCTTCAATTGACGACTCAGCTATCTTCCTGCAGTGCACAGATTCATTATCTCCTTCATTCTGCTCACAATGCACAGATCTTGCACAGACACAATTTAGAATGAAATTATTCTCTTATTCAACAGATGAAAGGATTCCCAGAATATTAAAAAGTAAAGAGAAATGTTTTAGGACATAAAAGATGTTTGTTCTGTGGCTTCTTGATGAGGTCCGGAGACCTAAGGTTACTTTATTCCTGGTTGTCACAGGACCCTTGGACAACCATGAGAGAAAGGAAGGAGCCATGTCACAAATAAGATAATGTATCTTTCTCCTGACAGACGGCTGGGTAATATGTTCATAGCATTGACATTTTATTCCTGAAATTTGTGTCGAAATCTTGAGAAATGAATAATAATAAAAAGTGTGATTTCCAAGGTAATTGGAATAGTCAGAAAGCGTGAGGCTCAAGAAATGCATGTATGAGCACTATGATGACCCAAAACAGATGCCTCAGTGGGCAAATGAGAAAACAGCTTCATTATTCAATGTTCTCTGCTCAAACAGGACTGGTAGAATGAATCTCTCTGATTGTAGAAAGAGGATTTATTGAAATTTCTCACAATCTCTGTACCAACTAGTCCAACAATGACTGCCAACCAATGGAATTTTGAAGAACTTGGGAGTTGTTTGGTTTATGGGTGTGAATGTTTCAGCTGGTCTGCAGTATACTTGAGTAATTTAAAGAAATAGGCTTTAAAGCTATAAAGTGATAGACACAGCAGGATCCACATGGCACTAAATTTGTGTAAACTGTAATTGTTTCTCCAAGTGTTGTGGTATTTTGTTTGTGCTTAAGCAAATGAAGCCTGTCAGGTCATGGTGGCACACACCTTTAATTTTAGCACTTGAGAAGCAGAGGGTGGTGGATCTCTGTGTCTTCGATTGAGTTCCAGATAAGGTTCAAAATTTACACAGAGAAACATTGTCTCAATAATATAATGCAACAAACAAACAAAAACAAAAATAATCTAAACAAAACAACAGCAATAACAAAAACTTACTTTAAGACTAGACTGTGGAGCTATGCAATAGTTAGCCATCAAGGACAGGCCATGGTGGAGCACACCTTTAATCCCAGTATTTGGGAGACTTATTAAGGTGGGTCTCTCTGAGTTCGTGGCCACCCAAGACTCTACAAAATTGAGCTAGTCTAAAGCAAAAATAGAGAGATTTGGTGTCTCATTCATTTATCCCTGTACTTGGGAAGTGGAGTCAGGAGTGGTATGGGAGGAAGAAGGGAAAAATATATGATGGAAGGAGACACAATCTCATTGTGTTCTGACTGAAGTGTTTTAGAGACAGCATGGCCCATTTGGTCTCAGGTTTCAGTACAGGTAAGATCTAGGGGCTGTCTACCCTGCTTCTCTGATCTGTCATCATTATCCCCTTACATAAATCCACATTTTTATTATAAAGACCAATTAGCATTAGTGCTACAATCTCAAATATAGAGTATGTGTCACAGCCAAATTGTGGTGAAGGAGAGTAGAAATGAGGTAATAGAGATTTACCAATTTACAAGGTTTATTGGTATGTTTTGTATACAGGTTATGGGATGGACGTAGATAATCATGAGATGCTTGAGTGTCAGTATCTGATCTCTGGTGATCCCCAAAGAAAGATGTACTGAGACCTCTGCCCAGATGTGCAACATGTTTTCTATGATGAGCTCAAACTCACCCGCAGATTAAAAACCTAATGATCCTTGGAAACATGAAGCATCAGAATTAATATTATTTATAACGTAAGCTTGCAACATAAAATCAATACAATCCTATGGCAATGAACAACAATTTATAACAAAATGTTGATTACAAAGGCATACTAAGAAAACTGTTTTGTTGGAAATGATCAGAATGCTCAATGGAATTAAGAAAGCACAGCACACACATTGATACAACGTGACTTCTATACTTACCACAAAGTTACAAATATCAAAATATGTACAATATTTTTAAAAGAATAAAGGTGATAAAGAGAATACCCAAAGTACAGAGGCCAGGAAATACAGTCAACTATTAATCTAAAAAACAAAGGAAACAAAGCCAGGAAAAGTGTGATCTTGACCAATGATATCCAAATACCTATGAATGGATGTGTAAAAAGATTATATAAACACAGACTTCTAAATTCCAATTAAATCAACTAAAAGTTAACCTTCAACTGTTTTAAACCTCCAGCTAATGTTATTTCACATAAAGACAGAAGGTAATGCTCTAGTGCTCTCTCTGCAAAAGCGGGTGATCTCCTGCTATGGCTCTCCAGTCCCTTATGTGTCTTCATGGTTTCAGGTAAACCAAACCCCAGTGATTCCCACTCCCAAAACAATATAAAAATAAAAGAAAATCTACTTCCTGCCACATGGATTATGACCCAAGATGAGGATCCTGGCCTAACTCCCTGCCCATACACACCTGAGAAATCTCTGCAGATTATAAAGTCCTTTTGTACTTTGGAATTATACTTTACTGAATCACACTATTGTGACTGGTAGTAGCAAGTAGTTTAACCATTTTAACCTTGTATTACTGGGAAAAAATCCACAACATCATTTTTCTACCACTTTCTAAAGTATTTATAAGACAACCCTGAAAGGGTAATAGAATATTCAGAACTTCAAAAAAAAAACAGACTTTTAGTTTTCCAATGTCTACTGGCAGAGCACATTGAAATTAGTGCCTGTGTGTGCACACTGGACAGTGATGTAATAAGCAGCACATCCTCCCATGGCAGGGCTGCAGAGTCTCTCACTTTCCAAGAAATAAATGTAAAGGGAGGCTCAGACAACAAGTATAACAATCGACCAAGAGAAGAGAACTACAGTCTTTCTCATCAGCCCTAGAATCCCAGCAAAATGACACCACATCAAACCTACTCTTATCACCCTACCCTCACCATGGTATGGCTAATGTTCTTCCTTGCAACTCCCTAGAGCAGAAGTAGAAGAGAAACCTGGAAAGAAAAGGCAGGCTACCTGCCACCAAAACTACTGATTTCTAAGCATTCTCAGAGTACCTCATTGGCTGGAACCTCCCAGCTGGGCCTAGAATATTAGCAGCCCCCTACCAGGTGTTCATAGATCAAATGACTCAGCAAAGTCCTTGTAGCTCTGTCTTACAAGCCTAGCAAAGAGGGGCCTAGTCAAAATATTTTATATTTTAGTAGATATTCTTCTGGTCTCATCCAACACATCATGTTCCTCATGCAAAAACTGTGGCTTTTATATGCACAATTCTTTGTATACTCTATGTGCAGTGCCAGCAATCCTTGACCTCATATCTAGAAAATACTGCAGCCAACAGTACATCACATTCAACCAGTAACTGGTCTATGTGCTGTTTCAGTAAAACAAGCCCTATATTATAAAAAAAATGAGGATTCATCTTAGAACTTGGCAGCAGGAAAGAGAACATGGATAGGGCATAGTTATAATCCAAAATGTTTATTTTGAAAGATACAAGGAGCATTATGACTATGTGCTCCTGAGACTATGGATTTCTACGAGAGCCCATCAAGAGGATCTCAAACCTTTTTTTCAGACTGTACATACAAAAAGTGTGTGTTCTGTTAGGAAGGCCACAACAGTTTACCTAGATCTGTTTTGTCTCGAGTAGTATAACTATAGTTATTTTTTTTTATACAATAAGTCTGTCTTCTATTCAGATTCTGGATTGCACAAGAATTCTGGATTGAACCCCAAGAAATAGCCAATCAGGACAATTATGGATCATATAGGATTGATTATATAATTCCACATTTTTCATGTCAACTACTGTTTAAGGAGCCTCCAGCTTGCATTTCCCTTTCTGCACTGTGACTCCTACAATATCAAAGTTGTTCATGAAATCAATCCTTCCACAGATCACACTTCACTAATAAGTCCCCACAAAAAAAGAGCTTTGGGATCACTTACTAACTGCTATAATTTTTCTTCTCAATAACTCAATGATGTATAGAGAGGAAGGAATTGCAGGACTGTCTTCCCAGTCCTGGGCAGGAGAAGGATTTAGTGTTGACATCAATTCTTAACTAAACAGCATGAGGCAAGCATGGGGTACAAAATACTTTGCTCTACACAGCTATCAATAATCAACATTACTTGAGAGAAAATGAATGAAACTAGTTAAAAACTAGAAACATCACAGAGCAGAAAAATAGAGATAAAAGCAGTCATAGACTTAATAGACATTTAAATTATACTTAAGTGTTTTTTGACAAATGAAAATAATGTATTTTTAATAATTTCACAAGCTTAGCTATTTTGACATCAAAAAGGCCACTACCTTAGGGAGAACATTATTTGCTGCACAAGTTCTAAGATATCTTATTGAAAACAATCACTCAGAGTCAGCTAACAGGGAAAAACCTGAAGGATCACAGAAGCCTAATGGCCAGCCACTACAGTTCTTATCTTTACCCAGACACAGACCATGGGGAGATCCTGTCCTCACACTGCCTCCTCATACTGACTGTAGTCTCTATTAACCCCCAGACTCAATGCTCAGACTGAAACCTCTCACTACATGCCCCCTCACCTTATATTCCTCTCTCTGTCTAGCCAGGTCACTACTGTCTCCATCTGTTTAGTGCTGAGGTCAAAGGAGTTTGACCCCAAGTGCTGGGATCACCTTTGTGTGAGCTATTTTGCTTTCAGAGTGACTCTTCTCTCTCTCTCTCTCTCTCTCTCTCTCTCTCTCTTTCTCTCTCTCCATATGTCTCTCTCTCATAGCCAATGTTTCCTTCAAATGACAAAGATCCAGCTGCCTCTGATATCTAAGTGTTACGGTGAACGCAGTGAACCATACTGCCTTGTCACTGATGACCTGGAGTAGATAATCTAACTTTATGTCTAACTAGTGACTTAGTGTGTGTGGCTGACTAGTGACTTATTGTGTGTGCTTATCTAGTGACTAACTGTGTGGCTACCTAGTCACTTTGGTGTGTTGCTAACTAGTTACATAAGTGTGTGGCTATCTACTGGGTTAGCTGTGTGTCTAAGTATTGGCTTAGCACTTAAAATGGAGTGTAGCTAACTATTTAATCAGCTCTGCAAACTCATCTTCAGGCAATCCTTATTTGGTAGATCACAACCAAAATATCAACACCATCAGGAGATAAATAGATGCTTCCCATTTGCAGATGTTGCTTGCTGACCACTGTGATCTGTCACATACAGTCGGTGACCTGCTCCTCTAAATTCTGAGCTGACATACTGTATCAAGCAGAATTTAAATATTTGCACTAGAGAGTTACCTCATTGTAGGTTCAATACTTTTTGACTCAAGAAAACCTACCAAAACTACATCCACACACTCGGATCTGTTTCAATGCACATGCCATGAATTAAAACATGCTGAGAAACTACAAAATTACTCTCTCTAACACAGGGTGGTCAATTTTGATAATGGTGACTCTAGCAGCTGATTGCTCACCTTGAATCCTTCTGCATCTAAACTGTGCCACCCATGCTTGTCTGAAGGAAGACGGTGCTGAACATGGGGATATTTTACCCATGCAATCATTGCACAGTCAAATACATGATGCAAATGGACAATTATAAGTTACTGAGGAGGAACAATCATTGAATAATTTTAAAGGTGTCCTACAGATGACAGCAAGGTCACTGGCCTGCAAGGAACTGATTGCAACCAAAGCTACCTGATTCAACATTAGAGAGCTGGCCTCAAAAACATTTTTCTAACAGGATAGAAATGCTACTGTTCTAGCATTTGCATGCCTTCACAAGGAGATATCATTTCCTACAATGAGATTAGTAAATAAAAATACATATAATGAAAACATACATCCATATCTGTCAAATACTCAAAGGTGATCCAACCAAGACACATTTTACATTTCATAGATACTGTCATTCCTAAGTGTCTATTAGGTTCATGCTCCCATTTACACTTTGAACAATTTAAACAGAGACAGGAGACAGAATGTCCAGCTAATTTAACAGATGTTAAACATCCACAGCAATAATGTTCCCAGCATTGTTTTTTTTTTTTTAATTTTATTTTTAGGGGTAGGATGTTTGAAACCTAGTTTCTCTTCTACATTTGAGCCTGTCCTGGAACTAGCTCTTGTAGACCAGGCTTGGAACTCATAAACATGCACAATTCTCTGCCTCCCTATTGCTGGGATAAAATGCATGAACCACCACTGCCCAGCTCCAGAATTGTTTCTTTAGTCACCAGAGACCTGAAAGAGCAGGAACTTCTTTGCTGAACAAATCTTGAGGTGAAGTTGTTGGGGACCAGAAAGATAGGAAATGTAGAAAGTAGAAAAAGAAAACAAACAAATTAACTGGCACGGGAGATCTTGCACAAGTTATGTGCTATCGCCAAGTAATCTTCTTAAGGAGCATACGATGTCGTATACAACTTCCAGTGGAAATTAAAGGAAGAGGAGACTTCTATGAAGTCAGGAGTAACAGTCATCCAATGGGACAAACTCAGGTAGGAGGCTAATCAACAATGCTGCACTAGGGGAACACAGGGTAATTCAGGATCATTGCAGACTAAGCCTTAAGAACCAATAGTTCCAGGGTTCCTAGCTCCAATAGTGGGATGAATTCTATCCTCCAGATCTGAAGCAATCCGTCCACAAAAACTTTGTTCCCAATCATTACCAGCTCCCCCAAGGAAATTCCTTGTATTAGACAAGTCTCTCTGTTGCCTTTGTTGGTTTTTGTTTTGTTTTGTCATTACACCATGCTTTTAGGGGAAGCACCCAAGCCTAGGTCCCAGGTAGTTACAAGATCTCTCCTAAGATGTTTCTACTCCTTGCCTGATGGCCTATGTGAGAGCATTGACTGATCAGGCCAGTCCACAACACAATAGTGTTTCCTTTTCAAATAGTTCACACCTGGTGTCCTACCACCCATCTGGCTGAACTAAGCCTTTTTTCAAGAAGATACCTGTAACTATATGGCCCACAAAGCCTTCATAATTCTCTGTGATCAAGTAGGGGCTTCTAGAAGTCAACGGAGTAATGCTTCCTTGAGCAACTTCTTACAGTTCTGTTCTTTGGAGGTTGGGCATAGAGGCTGATTGTAAATAATGGGTGGCTCATTTGTAAAGATTTGCACCCAAATGCATGGACAATCCTAATAAATTAATGCTTGTCCTAGCATCATAATTTCTAACAGCACTGGTTAGCAAAACCTTATCTTTGGGTGATTTAGAGGCAGTCCTCCCTCCGGCAAACTCTCCTTTGAGAGACTTACTATCTCCTAAGCATTTATAAATCCTTCCTGTTCCAATTTCATCTTCTACATCATAGCTTAGTAGTGAAATGCTACCCAACACATGAGATGCCTTTTACAACCCCCACAAAATTAGCAATAATTGAATCTTAATGCAAAGTGCTGGCTATCTTGATGTTACTGAAGAAATGAGGATTCTTTAGATTTGCTGAGCTGCTTTTCCTTAGGTGAGCCAAATGCATGCTAATGTCGACAACAAAGAAGTTTCTACAAACAGCTCCATAGCCGCAAAACACAGGGCAGAGGCTGCCATTAGATCAATGTTATTCAGAGGCCTGGCTATGGGCCAAGGGCATTTCAAGGCCTTCCAGGAAACTCAGGGATTTAGGAATATGGGTGCAGCTCTGTATGCTGATCCAGATACCAATCACACTGGATCTAGCACCTCATCATCTGCAACTCCCCATCTGGAAACGGCAACCACTCACACACTATGATGTCCTTTTGCACCTTGAGCTTGCTCAAAGCACAACACACCTAACCCCTGGCACTAGATTCTCTTAGAAGCCAAGCCTGAAGCCAGGGACAGGAATGGCCCTGCACCACTTGTGTCTGTCAGGTCATCTAGAGCCCTGATTGCCTAGTATGGCCTGTGTGACAGGAGCACCTCCTAGCTTTTCATACAGGTAAAAAAGATCTTGAACAATGTTACATAGCTAACCATGATTCTATGTGTTCAGAACTTAAATAAACAGACTCTAACACAATTAACTCAAAAGAACAACTTATCTGTTATGCTTCTGACCATCCAACTACTGACATTTTTTCCAAACAGACACACTTCATAGTCTAGAGCTCTCTATTCAAATGTGGGTAATCTCCTGATATGGTAAAGAGAATTATATTTTAATTTAATGAACAGTGTTAAAAATTAATGAGTTGATTATTAAATATATCCAAAAAATGATTGGTATCCACAAATAAAAATGTTTAAGATACGTGCTCCACAAAAACACAATGAGGTCATACAGTCAATTTAAGAAGGGGTAATCAAGAGGACCAGAAAAACACTGCCCAGAGAGTAAAGTAATAAATAACAAAATATCTTTGTAATGACAAATTGCATTAATTTCCAGCTAATGCTCATAGAGGAGAGAACCTACAACAGATGGTTATTTTTGTTGTTATTTTGTTTTTTTTAGCAGAGTTTCTCTGTGTAATAAATAACCTTAGTTGTCCTAGGTATATCTCTGTAGACAATGCTCAGCTTGAACTCACATCGATGCACTTGCCTGTGCCTCCTGAGTCCTGTGATCAAAGGTGAGGACCACCACAACCTGGCTCCTAAAACAGATCTTGCATTCCACATATGTTGCCATCTTTATGTTCTTTAAATGTCTGACGACAGCAGAAAATTTGGTAAATTTAAATATTGACAGGATATTACAAGTTGGGCCAGTAAGGCAAGATAAGCCTTCAACAGAAAAGATAGCACCATAATTATTTCATAGTACAGGAGTAACATAAACAAAAGGTCACACTTTACTGAAAGTTCCTGAGGAAGGAGTGCCAGAAGATGACAAATATAGGGAAGGCAGAACAATGATAAGATGAAAGCTTGGTCAGGGAGGTTTTGTTGAAGCTGTGTCTTATTCTAAGTAAGCTTCTTATGAAGAACAGTGTCTTTTATACAACTTCCAAGGGGAAATGGAAGGAAGTAGTGGGCTTGTAGGAATGCAACAGCAGTTACCATTTGTCCCTGTTACCAATGGGCCAAACTCAGGAGAAGGCTACTCAAATAGTGCAATACAGGAGGAACACAGGAAATCCCAATAACATTACTGACTAAGCCCTCAGTTCTCATGGGCCCAATAATCACAGCTCCATGTGGTGGAAAGAGTTGTGTTCTTGGGATCTTAAGCAACACCTCCACAAAGGCCCTGACCACAAACAATTGCCTTCTCTCCCAAACATCTTACTTGTTTCAAAGGACTACCTCTATTTTATTTTCAATAACTTTCCACCAAGAATTGTTAAATCATTATATCAACGATTCCACTATTCCACAAAACAGCTCAATGGTGGAGTGTGGTCCAACACAAGAACATCATTTATACATGTCTTCATTGACTCTGCCTTTAACCTAGCACTTGGGAGGCAGATACAGGCAGACATCTATGAGATTTGGTCTAGCCTGCATTACAGAGAAAATTCTAAGGCTGCAAACCTACACAGACAAAATCTGTTTCCAAAAAATCAATACATGCATACATATATACACATACATATATGTATATATATATATATACATATATATATTTAAGAAAAATAAATTAAAGAATGTAATTTAGAGCACGCACAAAATTAACACGAAATGTAGATACGCCCTTAGTCTAGGGACAAATCTCAAATGACTGGACAGATTTTCATGATCCCTCCTGGAAGAGCTCAGCCTCCCTGAGGAATGTATGGGGGTCAGAAATGGGAGGGCACCGGGGTGAATGAAAAGAGAGGAGGAGGGAACTGGGATCAAGATCTAAAGTAAGATCTTCTTATTTAGTTTGCTTCAAAAATAGAAGAAAAACTATTTTAGTGGCAAAAAGACAATATCTCCACATAGATCTGCCCCCTAAATGTTATATGTGAAGGGCAGAACTTCTAGAAGTCACTGGACAAACTTAAGCTCTTCTTATTTTGCAAATTCCTATCCCTGGGCACCAAAATCATAATGGGCCATACTAGAAAAATTTCTACACAATGTTCCATGATCAAAATCCTTTCCTCAGAAGCAGCCCACTATGTGAAGTATTAATAGCCCGCACCCTGGTCAGGGGAGCTTCTAGGACCACAATGGGCCAAAGAAAACACTGAACATGTCAGCACATTTCAGCCTAGCCTCCTACTGGAGGGCCTGCCAAACTTTCATAACTCCCCACCCCACCTTTCCCATCCCCTCACTCACCATGCTGCAACTTCTGTGCTCATCCATGCTCCCCTCACAATTCCCCACAGCAGCACTCACAGAGCAGCAATCAATCTTTTGGTGCCTATTTTGATATGAAACCAACCATGCAGCCTGGCTCCAGGAAGTCTCCTTCCAGACCTGAGACTGGCAGGTTGGCTCAGTGTCCCTGATTGGCTAGTAAGGCTTGAGTGACAGGAGCGCTTCCTCAAGGGTTAGAGTGTGCTAAAGACACAGCAAGCCCTGCTTCTCCTTTGTCCTTGATTATACTCCAGACCTAGACTTTCAGAGATCTGCAAAAAGAGAAACTACATGTGTGGACATGCACAGAGAAACCACAGACAAGCCTGCCGGCCATCCTCACCCGCCCGGCCCCCAGCCCCAGCTCTGACCTGGGCCCGCCCCTGCACGCCCCAGATGATCCCGCCAAACCGGGCCCCTCCTGGTCCGAACCACCACACCCGTCACCTCCCATTCCATTTCACCTCTGGCCCCAAGGACTCACCCCAGCATCTGAGGTCCATTAAGAGGTCGGGACAGTCAATCAGGGCCCAGCTGCGGGACTTTTGGCATCAGGCATCAGTCAGGGATCTGGGGGTGAGACTTCCTGCCTGAGGTGTCAGTCACGGCTCTGGGGGTGGCACTTCCTGTCCCAAGTGTCAGTCAGGGCCCCGGAGCAGGACTTCCTGTAAATTTTCTTTCACGCAGAAGAAATATTAGTCAAAGCTGCAGAGCAGGACTTCCGGGAAAACGGTAATGTCTTTAGTCCTGGGATGGTCAATCACTGCCCAAGGGGTGGGACTTCCTGCCTCCCACGTCAGTCAGTGGGTATGGGGCAGAACTTCCTGGGAAACGTGCCCCTCATCGTCAGTGTGGAGGGGGCGGGACTTTTGTCATGCTTTGAATCCTGGTGCACCCATCCCTCAATCACCTAGCGGGATTAAGCTCAGAACAGGGGAGAGACTTCCTGCTGGACCTGCCAGTCACACTGGCTGGGGTGGGACCTCTGGGGTGAGCAAGAACTGAAGGCAGGAGAAGGAAGTGCCCGCCCCGGTCCCGTGAGTGACAGGCAGTACCGGAAGTGCCAAGATGAACAGGAAGTTCCCTCCTGTAGCCCCGTGAGTGACAGGCAAACCAGAAGAGCCTGGCCCTGGAGCCATGAGATACTGGAGCAACCGGAAGTTCCCTACCCCTCCCGGGATACCCTGGTTGTGGGTTGCAGTATATGTTCCAGCGTGTGGTGTAGGTCGGGGACAGGGTTTCATGTATGTTTGCATGTGTTTGTGTGTGTGGGCGCAGCTGCCTTCTTGCAAAAGTGGTAATGGTGTGCACGCATGTGCGTGTGTGTGAGCATGAGGGCTGTGTGCATGAATACATGGATACATACATATGTGCTTACATGTGAACAAATGTGTGGACATACATGCTTGCATTCCGTGCCATAATTGCATGTGTGCACGCATGCACACACATGCTCACACATACATACATACATACATACATACATGCATGCATGCATGCATAGACAGGCACCATGCACAAGCTTATACTCACACATACAGGCATACATGCGTGTCCACACACAGGCATACATGCATACGCATGAACTCAACATACAGACATACATGCGTGCATTGTAAGGTGTGAAAAATGTAGTCTAACCCTCACCCCCCAAAAAAAATAACACATGGAATTAAAAATACCCAAGAAAAAACTTTTAGAAACACTTTTTAATTAGGAGTACAGCTAGGGCAGAGGTAAGGAGTGCTCACTGCTATTGTCAAATACCTGGGTTCATTTCCCAGTACCCATTTCTAGTGGCTTATAACAGCCTATAACCCAGCTCCATGTATTCCAGTGCTCTTATATGGCTTCTGCAGACAGTCACATGCATTGAGTCCTGGAATTACAGAAAATTCAAGCTGGATCTACCAGACTCCACACATGACCATGTTTTTAAACTAGGCATCACAGCCCAAGTGTGGCATTGACCTCTAGTCTAGACAAAAATGCTTACCACTTGCCTTCTGGAACTTTACTGAAGCTACTTAATTGGGAAATTCTGTTTTAATCATCACGATATCAAATTAGTTAAAAAATAAAAAGAACTTAGAAGGCAGGCATTGCTGCCCCTCCCCTTGAATCCCAGCACTTGGGAGATAGAGGCAGTTGGGTCTCTGTCAGTTTGAGGCCAGCCTGGCCTACACAGAGAGAATTTCTGGACTGGGTCCAATGCCACAGAGATACTATGTGTAATAAACCAGAAACAACACATAACAAACACAAAGAAACAACAAGAACAGCAACAAAAGAGAATGTAGCCAACTAATGATGTTTCAAGCCTTTTAACTCAGTACTGTGGACACAGGTGGTTGTATCTCTGAGTTGGAGAACATCAAGGGCTACAAAGAGAAACTCTGTGTGTGTATGTGTGTGTGTTTGTGTGTCTTACAATGAATCATGTATACATATGTTCATATATATATATCCAAGTGTCCATGCAGATCAGAAATGATCATCAACTCTAGGAGCTATATTTACAGGTGGTTTTGAGACACCAGGTTTGGGGGCTAGAAATAGAACTTCAGTCCTCTGGAGGAAAAAGAAGCTCCTAAAGATGAACTATCTTGTTAGACCAACAGACTAACTACTTACAGTTAGTTTTTCTGCAGATTATTATTATTATTATTATTATTATTATTATTATTATTATTAATTGTTCTTGTCTTTCTTTGCTGCCGCTTGTATAAATGATCCAACAAACTCAACAAACTTATAGGATTTATTGGGAAAGGGAGTGAAGAAGGCATAGATGTTAACCAATTGTGGCAGAAATAGAAAGACAGAGAAAACTGGCAGGAGTTGCTTGCTTATAAAAAGGAAGGGAGCAGTTTAGAAACAGACTCTACAGCTGGGGCCTTTGAAAGTGGAGTCATGCAGGTTTCATTGGCCCAGCTCCTTGTAGCCTCTACATGCACAGTCTTTACGGAGTCACTTAATGAATGCATGGCTTAGCCATCCAAACTTTGATAGCCTTTGAGATGTCAGTGTAGAGAGATCATCTCTGTAAGACAGATTGAGGAAGGAAAAGAAGCTTACCTGTATAAAGCAGAGAAGACTGATTCCAGGACATGGAAGGAACCTGTGGCCTGGAAAGGTTACCTAAGAAGAAGACACAGGCCCTGGAGAGGAATTGTGTGGAGTGACAGTCAGCAGGAAGAGGAGTGTTTGGAGTTAGGGAGTAGGAACAGGGTCAGATTGCCTAGGGGGAGGGAGAATCCAATGAACCAATTATTATTCTAAGGTATCCCATAATTTTCTGTGTGCAATTATTTCCCTTGTTAATTAAAAAGCATTCATATTATGAAAATTTATAAAGGACACTAGCTGTAAGTGTGGCTACACATGCCTTTTAATTCCAGCACTTAAGAGACAGAGGGCATTCTTTCTACTTGAGGATAGTTGGATCTACAAAATGATCTCCAGGACAGCCTGGGATTCACAATGCAAAAAATTCTGGAAAAGCAAACAAAAGACCATTGCAGCAAAAATGTTTTTATTTATCCCACAAAATATTAAATAAAATACCTAATGTGTCCTAATTGTCTCCTACTCTTCAAGCCTTGCCTTAAGGAAACTCTTTTGCAATTTTTACTAGTGAAAAAAAATGTTTCCAATGTGTCTGTCATGTACAATAATGTTGGTATGGGTTTTTATTCTTTCCTAACTGGTTACTCTTTTCTCCACCAAAGAGTCGTGCACAGTGTTATTGAACTTTAATAAGCACCATTCAAGGCTTTCTCAGCCTGTTGGCTTCTATCCACATTCCCACAGTGTGTGTGTGTGTGTGTGTGTGTGTGTGTGTGTGTGTGTGTGTGTGTGTGTGTGTGTAGACCAGAAGACAACTTTTGGTGACTGTTCTCTCCAACATGGAACTCAGACATTTTACTCAGGTCCTCTAGACTCTAAATCAGCCTGAAATTGGTTTTATTCCCATTACCCTTCCTAATCTGGCATGATTGTATGTTGATCCTTTGTTTAGTTTATTCTTAAATAAATTTTTAATACAAATATTTGCTTATGTGAATTTTGTCTGTATGAATGTATACAATTCATGTCACTGTCTATAGTAGCCATATAAGAGCACTGGATTACATGAAACTGGAGTTATAGGCTGTTACAAGCCACTAGACATGGGTACAGGGAAATGAACACAGGTATTTGACAACAGCAGTGATCACTCTTTGCCTGTGCCCTAGCTCTACTGCTCCTTATTTAAATGTGTATAAAGTTTTTTTCTGAATTTTTAATTCCATGTGTTTTTTTTTGTGGGGGTTTAGAGTAAATTTTTCCATCTTTACAATGCGTCTATATGTGTGAGTTCATGGCTCTGTGTATGTATATGTGTGCAAGCATGTATGTCTGTATGTGTGAGCACGTGTACATGTGCACACATGTACACGTGCATTCACAACCACACCGATCCACATGCCTGCTAGCGTGTATGTACACACACGTGTACAAATGCAAGCTCGTATGGATGTATGCATGTACACAGCCCTCATGCTCACACACATGCACATGCGTGCACGCCACTCCCACTTATGCAAGAAGGCAGCATCACCCACACATACGAACACACGCAAACATACATGAACCACCATCATGACCCACACAACACGCATGAACAAAAGAATTCACCCCACAAGCTGGGTATCCCAGGGGGGAACGTGAACTTCCGGTTGCTCCTGTCAATCACGGTTCCAAGGGCGGGAGCTTCTGGTGTGCCTGTCATTAACGGGGCTACAGGAGAGAACTTCTTGTTCATCCTGGAAATTCCGGTACAGCCTGTCACTCACTGCACCGGGCGGGGCAGTTCCTTCTCCTGCCTTCAGTTTTTGCTCATCCTGGAGGTCCCACCCCCACAGGTGTGACTGGCAGGTTCCGGCAGGAATTATCTGCCCCCTCCTCCTGAGCAGAACTCCCGCATTAGGTGATTGACGCTCGGCTGCACCATGATTCAAAGCTTGGGCAGAAGTCCCGCCCCCTATAAAATGATGGACAGTTCCATGATGACTACACACGTTTACCAGGACGACCCGCCACATACTCACTAATTGACTCAGGAGGCAGGAAGTCCCACCCCTTGGCCAGTGATTGACAGTCGCCTGGACTAAGACTTAACCATTTTCACAGAAGTCCTGCTCTGATGCTTTGACTGACATTTCTTCTGCTGAAACGAAAATTCACAGCAAGTCCCGCCCCAGGGTCCTGACTGATGGTTGGGACAGGAAGTGCCACCCCCGTAGTCGTGATTGACACCTCAGGCAAGAAGTTTTGCCCCCCCAGATCCCTGACTGATACCTGATGCCAAAAGTCCCACCCCTGGGCCCTGATTAAGGCAGCCCTGACCTCTTCATGGACCTCAGATGCTGGCATGAGTCCTTGGGGCCAGAGTTGAAATAGAATGGGCGGGGATGGGCGTGATGGTCGTGGCCAGGAGGGCCCCGGTTGGGCGGACCATCTGGGGTGGGCAGGGGTGGGCCTAGGTCGCAGCTGGGGCTGGGGGCGGGGTGGATGAGGATCTCCAGTTGGCATGGTGCAGCCGTGGTTTCTCCATGCACATGTGAACAAGTGTGAACACATATGTAGTTCCTGTTTTGCAGATCTCTGAAATGTCTTGGTCTAGAGTAGAAGCCAGGGCTAAAGGAGGTGCAGGGCTTGCTTTGTCTTTAAGCACACTCTATCCCTTGAGGAAGCACTCCTGTCACTCAAGTTTCACTAGCCAATCATGAACACTGAGCCAACCCGCCAGCATCATGTTTGGAAGGAGACTTCCTGGAGCCATGCTGCAGGCTTGGTTTCATATCAGAACAGGCACCAGAGGATTCATTCCTGCTCTGTGAGTGCTGCTGTGTGGAATTGTGAGGGGAGCATGGATGAGCACAGAAGCTGCAGCATGGTGAGTGAGGGGATGGGGATGATGGGATGGGGAGTCATGAAAGTCTGTTTGGCAGGCCCTCCAGGAGGAGGCTGGGCTAGAATATGCTGTCACATTCAGTGTTCTGTTTTGCCCATTGTGGTCCTAGCAGCTCCCCCGACCAGGCTGCGGGCTATTAATACTTCACCTAGTGGGCTGCTTCTGCGGAAAGAATTTTTATCATGGAGTATTGTGTAGAAATTTTCTAGTAATGTCCATTATGATTTTGGTGCACAGGGATAGCAATTTACAAAACAAGAAGAGGTTCAGTTAGTCTAGTGCCTTCTAGAAGTTCTGCCCTTCACATCTAACATTTAGGGGTCAGATCAATGTAGGGTAATTATAATCTTTTTTGCAACTAAAATAGCTTTTCTTCTGTTTTTGAAACAAACTAAATAAGGAGATTTTATTTTACATATTGATCCCAGTTCCCTCTCCCTCTCCTTTCATTCACCCCAGAGCCCTCCCCTTTCTGACCCCCATACATTCCTCAGGGAACCTGAGCTCTTCCAGAAGGGATCATCAAAATCTGTCCAATCATTTTAGTTTTGTCCCTAAGCTAAGGGCGTATCTACATTTTGAGTTTATTTTGTGCGTGCTCTAAATTACATTCTTTAATTTTTTTTTTTTATATAAATTGTATGTGTATATTGTATGTACATAATTTTTGGAAACAGATTTTCTCTTTGTAGCTTCGCAGCCTGACTTAGAATTTTCTCTGTAATGCAGGCTAGACCCAAGCTCATAGATACCTGACTGTCTCTGCCTCCCAAGTGCTAGGTTAAAGGCAAGTGCCAATGTAGACATGTATAAATGGTAATTTTGTGTTGGACCACACTCCAACATTGAACTGTTTTGTGGAAGAGTGGAAACGTTGATGTAATGATTTACCAATTCTTGGTGGAAAGTTTTTGAGAATAAAATAGAGCTCATCCTTTGAAACACGGAAGATGCTGGGAACAGAATGCAATCGTTTCTGGCCAGGGCCTTTGTGGAGGGGTTGCTTCATATCCCAAGAACACAACACTTCCCACCACACAAAGATGTGGTTATTGGGCCCATGACCACTGAGGGCTTAGTCATTAATGTTATTGGGATTCCCTGTGTTCCCCCTGTACTGTACTTGCACTATTTGAGTATCCTTGTCCTAAATTTGGCCTATTGAAAGGTAAATCCTGTTTATATCCTAGAAGCCCACTACTTCATTCCATTTCCCCATGGAAGACACTATTCCTCATAAGAAGTTTACTTAGAATAAGACACAGCTTCAGCAAACCTCCCTGACCAAGCTTTCATCTTGTCTTTGTTCTGCCTTACCTACTTTTCTTATCTTCTGGCAATTCTTCCTCAGGAACTTTTAGTAAAGTGTGACCTTTTGTTTTATGTTACTCCTGTACTATGAATTAATTATGGTGTTATTTTTTTCTGTTGAAAGCTTATATTGCCTTACTGGCCCAACTTGCAATATCCTGTCACTGTTTAAATTTATCAAATTTTCTGTTGGCATCAGACATTGACAGAACATAAAGATGGCAACATATGTGGAATTCAAAATCTGTTTTACGAGCCAGGTTGTGGTGGTCCACACTTTTAATCACAGCACTCAGGAGGCACAGGCAAGTGCATCTATGTGACTTCAAGGCCAGTGTGGTCTACAGAGGTATACCTAGGATAACTAAAGTTATTTATTGCACAGAGAAACTCTGTCTCAAAAAAACCCAACAATAACAACAAATGTAACCATCTGTTGTAGGTTCTCTTCTCAATGAGCATTAGATGGAAATGAATGCAATTTGTCATTACAAAGATTTTTTTTATTTATTTCTTAACTCTCTGGGCAGTGTCCTTCTCGTCCTCTTGATTACCCTTCTTAAACTGAGTGACTGTATGCCCTAAGTGGGTTTTTGGGGAACATATATCTTAAACATTTTTATTTGTGAATACCAATCATTTTTATGGATATATTTAATAATCAGATCTCATTATTTTGTAATATTGTTCATTAAATTAAAATATCATTCTCTTTACCATAGGAAAATACCCCCATTTGTATAAAGTGATCTATACTATGGGGTGTCTCTGTTTGGAACAAATATCAGTAGTTGGACGGTCAGAAGCAAAACAGTTTAGTTTTCCTTTTGAGTTAATTATGTTAGAGTCTGTTTATTTAAGTTCTGAAAACATAGAATCATGGTTAGCTATGTAACATTGTTCAAGATCTTTTTTACCTGGATGAAAAGCTAGGATGTGCTACTGTCACTCAGTCCATACTAGGAAATCAGGGCTCTAGATGACCTGCCAGTCACAAGTGGTGCAGGGCCCTTCCTGCCCCTGGATCCAGGCTTGGCTTCTAAAAGAATCTAGTGCCAGGGGTTAGGTGTGTTATGCTTTGAGCAAGCTCAAGCTGGAAAAGGACATCATAGTGTGTGAGGGGTTGCTGTTTCCAGATGGGGAGTTGCAGATGATGAGGTGCTAGATCTACTGTGATGGGTATTCCCTGGATATGAGTGCAGAGCTTCAGCCATATTCCTAACCCCTGAGTTTCCATGAAGGCCATGAAATGCCATTGGCCCAGAGCCAGGCCTTTGAATATCTTTGATATATTGCCAGCCTCTGCCCTGATCATTGGGAGTAGGGAGCTGTTTGTAGAAACTTCTTTGTTGTCGACATTAGCATGCATTTGGTGCACCCATGGAAAGCAGTTCAGCAAACCTGAAGAAGCCTTGTTGCTTCAGTATCTTCAAGATGGTCAGCACTTTGCATTTAAGCTTTATATGTAAGATTCAATTATTGCTAATTTTGTGGGGGTTGTAAAAGGAATCTCTTGTGTTGGGTAGCATTTCACTACTAAGCTGTGATGTAAAAGATGAAATTGGTAATAGGAAGTATTTACAAATGATTAGTAGATAGTAAGTCTCTCAAAGGAGAATTTACCTGAGGGAGGACAGCTTTTAAATCACCCAAAGATAAGGTTTTGCTAATCAGTGCTGTTAGAAATTAGGATGCTAAAACAGGCATTAGCTTACCAGATTTGTCCATGCATTTGGCTCCAAACCGTTACAAATGAGGCACCCCTTATTTAAATAAGTCTCTATGCCAAACCCCATTTCAAAGACCAGACCTGTTAGAAGCTGCTCAAGGAAGCATTACAGGGTCACAAGCAAAATTAAGGCTTTTGTATGCCATATAGTTCCAGTTATCATTTTGAGAAAAGCTTAGTTCAGCCAGATGGGTGATAGGACCCTAGGTGACTATTTGAAACATAAAACTCTATTGTGTTGTGGACTGGTCTGATCAATCAATGCTCTCCTATAGGCCATCAAGCAAAGAGTAGGAACATTCTTGGGAGAGCTTGTAACAACCAAGGACCTAGGCCTTGGGAGCTTCCCCTAAAGGCCTGGTTTTAATAAAATATAGAGCCTTGTCTAATACCAGAAATTTCCTTGGGAGAGCAGGAAATGATCGGTAACAAAGTTTTTATGGAGGGATTGCTTCAGATCTGCAGGATAAAATTCATCCCATTACATGGAACTATGACTATTGGTCCCAGGTCCACTTCGGGCTTACTCTGCAATGATCCTGAATTACCCTGTGTTCCCCTAGTGCAGCATTGTTTGATTAGCCTCCTACCTGAGTTTGTCCCTTTGGATGACTCTTGCTTTAATTTCTACTGGAAGTAATGTACAACATCGTGTTCTCCTTAAGAAGTTTATTTGGCATGGCACATAACTTGTACAAGATCTCTCCATCCCACTTTGTTTGTTCGTTTGTTTTCTTTTTCTACTTTCTACATCCCTTATCTTTCTGATTCCCAACAACTTCACCTCAAGATTTGTTCAGCAAATAAGTTCCTGCTGTCTCAGGTGTCTGGTGTACTTAAGAAACAATTCTTGAGCAGGGTAGTAGTGGTTCATGCATTTTATCCCAGCACTTGGGAGGTAGAGAATTGTTGATCTCTATGGGTTCCAAGCATGGTCTACATGAGCTAGTCACAGGTCAGGCTAAAAATTAGCAGAGAAACTAGGTTTCAAACATCCTACTCCTAAAAAATAAAATAAAATAAAATACATCTGGGAACATTATTTCTTTGGAAGTCTGACATCTGTTAAAGTAGCTGGACATTCTGTCTCCTGACTCTGTTTAAATTGTTAAAAGTGTAAATGGCAGCATGAACCTAAAAGACAATTAGAAATGACAGTATCTATTAAATGTAATTTGTGTCTTGGTTGGATCACCTTTGAGTATTTGACAGAGATGGATGTATGTTTTCATTATATGTATTTTTCTTTACTAATCTGAGTGAAGGAAATGATATCTCCCTGGGAAGACATGTTAATGCTAGAACAGCAGCATTTCTATCCTGTTATAAATATGTTTTTGAGACCAGCTCTCTAATGTTGAATCAGGTAGCTGTGATTGCAATCAGTTCCTTGCAGGGCAGTGACCTTGCTGTCATCTGTAGGACCCCTTCAAAATTATTCAATGATTGCACCTCCTCAGAAATTTATAATTGTCCATATCCATCACATATTTGACTGTAGGATGGTTGCATCGGAGAAAGATTCCCATGTTCAGCATTGCCTCTGCCTTCAGAAGAGCATGAATGGCACAGTTTAGATGCAGAAGGATTCTAGGTATGTAATCCACTGCTAGAGTCACCATTATGAAAACTGACCTGACTGTGTTAGGGAGAGTGATTTTGTAGTTTCTCAGCATATTTTAATTCATGAAATGGGTGTGGAAACAGAACCGAGTATGTAAGTGTAGTTTTCGTAGGCTGTCTTGAATCAAAAATTATTGAACATACAATGAGTTAACTCTCCTCTCCAACTATCTAAATACTGCCTGACACAGCTCTGTCAGCTCAGATTTCAGAGGAGCAGGTCACTGACTGTGTGTGGCAGATCGCATTATCTTAAGGCACTAGGGAGGTTCTGGGAGAGGGTGGATTAAAACTTTTATGCTGGTCCTCTCATTCTCATGACTTTCCATAGGAAATGAGAAGGCCTCCCACATGGAAAAGAGTAAAAAGACCTCAGTAAAGGAGGCAGAAACGAAAGTCAGTGACCAATAAAAATTAGCCTGCCGAGGAGCTCAGCACACAAGCCCACCACCACTTAGGAAGAGCCTGGTACTCTTTTTTTGGCTATGTCTGAGGAAGTGTATGGAGACAAAGTCCAGCTTCCTGCCCAGCAGCATCACTCCGTGCTTCCTGGAGAACAGCTCTCTATGCTCACACAGCTCTCAGGGTCTCTGACTGCCATAATTCACACCTTCTACAGTGACTACTTATTATGAATTAGTTCTAGCTTTATTGTGGAAAGCAAAGAAATTAAGCATACAAATCTTCGGCAAGGAGCTCGATATAATCATGACACCTTATGAGAAACAACATTTAGAAACAACAAGATAATCATATTGGATAGAAATTATTCCTGTCCTCCATGAAGGGTAAAATTCATTGTCATTATCTCAAGAGTAAGATTGTGGAATTTTTCAAAAAACATCCAGTCCTTTTTCCAAATATGGTGCAGAGGACCCATATCTCAGGAGCAAGGTTAGTATTTACTATGCCTCTTCTGGGGGTTATGCAGTAATTATGTCAGAAGGGTCCATTACTAGATAGCCAGTGGAGTCTAAATCAGCCCAAGGGGCAGAATTATTTGCTATGATCTTGGCCTTGCAGCTATATTCTAGAGAAACCCTAAATATTTATACAGATAGTGTTTATGTATCCCAAATTGTGTGACCTTTGAAACCTCTCCTTATGTATCTCCCTCTTCCCAAGTACAACATTATCTCTTATGCTTGCAGCATCTCTTATAACAACACAGGCTTTCCTTGTTTGTGGGTCTTATTCAGGGACCTACTAATCTCCCAGGACACTTTGCCTCAGGGAATGAATGCTTTAGCAGATTCTCATACCCAATTAATTGCCTTTGCCACTCCAGAAGAGAAAGCAAGGCAAATGCATCTTAGGTATCATTTGATTGCCCGATCATTACAACATCACACTGGATGTTCCAGTGAGTTAGCATAGGGAATAACTTCTCAATGTCCTGTTTGTGCTCCCTACCATAATGTACCCTCTGTGGGGGTTAATCCCTAGGGGCTTAAACCTAATGAGCTCTGGCTAATGGAAATTACATATGTAAGCAGTTTTGGAATTCAAAAATGCATGCATGTCTCTGTAGACACCTGCTCTAAGGTGGTGTTTGCTTCCTTACACCCAGGCGAGAAAACTAAGGATACCATTTCACATTGTCTTCAGGCATTCAATTATATGGGGTCTCCTATGTCTTTAAAGACAGATAATGGGCCAGCCTAAATTACTGCCCGTTTTAAAGAATTCTGCTCCAACCATGACACCCACCATATGACAGTGATCCCATATAATCCCAGGGACAGGCAATAGTTGAACAGGCCAATGCTATACTCAAACAATATATCAATAAAATAAAAATGGGGGAATACTATGTTATATCTCTACACTCTAAACCTTGCTCCGTACTTTTCATTTTAAATTTTTTGACTGTGGATGCTCAGGGCTAGACAGCCATGGAGCCTCATTGGGGAACTGCTGTTAACACCCTAGGGACATCAGATGGAAGGACCTAGTAACCAGTAGATGAATGCCACCAACACTGATGCTAGCTAAGG
Source organism: Cricetiscus sungorus (assembly GCA_030556225.1). Classification (NCBI taxonomy): domain Eukaryota; kingdom Metazoa; phylum Chordata; class Mammalia; order Rodentia; family Cricetidae; genus Cricetiscus; species Cricetiscus sungorus. The sequence goes on along the minus strand of JANBXA010000519.1, from coordinate 45,575 downwards.
TCAGAGGGGCTGTTTGTATTTTCCCCCAGGTTCTGAAAAGCCCATCTGGGTACCTGAACAATGTGTCTGTGCAGTAGATAATGCACATTCTCCTACTGCTGCTGCTGCTGCTGCTGCTGCTGATGATGATGATGATCCTGAGGTCAAGCAGGTATCAGTATGGAGCCTGGTCAGAAACCCCCGATTCAGATGCCAGTAGGGATATATAGCCCTATTTATACTTCTATGTTTACTACCAATCATAGAATAGCAAGAGCTGCCAGCAATGTTGAACAACAGGCCCATGTAAATGGCACTTATAAGTTAAGGTATTCTCTTTGCTTTTTGAAGGTATCTAATATTACCTTTTTGAATGATACCTCCTCTTTTGTAGGGCCCTGATTAATCCTTTCAAATGCTTCCATCACTGATTTTGAGCCTAATGCTACTGCCTCTATGGGCCTAAATAATATTTTTTATCCAATAAATACTATGCAGAATGATAGTGAATCCACTTATGGTTCCCTTCCTGCTTCTAGATGCTGCCCAAATATTAAGACTTTTGCTTTGGAGGCCTCCCGTATATGGTGAGACTGTATTGTTCATAAACCTTGGCTTTTGGCACACTAGACCTGCTTATCCACATGGGACCACCCGGAATCCCCACCTACCTGACCTCTGACTCCCACCACTGGTCCTCTACTGGAGTTCTGGGCCCCTCCCAGAGATCTGCCTACTCCTCAGGGCCATCCTGAGTCGCCATGGGCTGGATCCTTGACACCCATTACCTGGCCTCTGCTCAAGAGGGCTCAGCTGGACAATGCAAGGCCACATGGAGAGTGCTAGATCTGCCAGTTGGCGCTCGAACATCCTGAGTCCCAGCCTGCTAGGGTCTTTGACACCCATTGCCTGTCCTTTGCTGGAGCCTGATCTTTGACCCTCATCACCGGGTCCCTGTCTGAAAGGAGACTTCCTATGGAGCTTGGACCACCCAGAGCTACAGACATTGAACGTCTGACCCACCTAAGCCCACCAGGAAAATACCATAGAGTAAGAGAGAGAGAGAGAGAGAGAGAGAGAGAGAGAGAGAGAGAGAGAGAGAGAGAGAGAGAGAGAAGACCCCACCTGCACCTACTGGAAAAAGTGATGGGAAGTAGGCAATACAAGAAAATATCAAACAATAGCAAGACAAGCATGACACCACCAGAATCTAGGGACTCTACACCAACTATACCTGTAACCCCAAAGCAGATGAAGCAGAAGAGAATGACTTAAAATATATCATCATAAAAATGATAGAGGCCCTCAAAGACAATGTGAGAAAATCCCTTAAAGAAATGGAAGAAAAAACAAACAAAAAATTGGAAGAAACAAACAAATTTCTTAAAGTACGGAAAGCCAAAAAAAAAAAGAAAAAAAATTAAACAGATGAAGGAAACCGTTCAAGACTTGAAAACTGGAAAGAGACAATACAGAAAACACAAACTGTAGAAATACTGGAAATAGAAAAACTGGACAAACAATCAGGAACTACAGACACAAACATAACCAACAGAATACAAAAGATGGAAGAGAGAATCTGAGGCAATGAAGATAAACTAGAGAAAATAGATTCATCGACCAAAGAAAACCATATATCCAATAAATCCTTAACACAAAACGTCCAGGAAATGTGGGACCCAGTGCAAAGGCCAAACCTAAGAATAATAGGCACGAAGGAAGGTGAAGAAGCCCAGCTCAAAGGTGCAGAAAACATATTCAACAAAATCACTGAAGAAAACTTTCCCAATCTGAAGAAAACCATGCCCATGAAAGTACAGGAAGCATACCTATTGTCGTTTAATAAGGATCAGGATAAACAATTAGGCTGGACAGATGTTTATTCAGAAGAAATAACTCACAACAAATGCAGATGAACGTGGCGGGTTCCACCAGATCCGAAGCCTTGCAGCATCCACCACCAAGAGAGAGGCCCCAACCCTCCCTCAGCCTTTTCCCTCAGGTCATGTCTGACCCTGTCTCCACCCCAATGGGCGTGGCCTAAGCCACAGACACAGACAAGGTGAATATATCACTACAATTCTCCTTTTAGTCTAAAGAAAAGATTTGGGCTTGATACAAACTATATACAAAACAATGAATAACAAATGTGCACTAAGAAAAGGAACATCAAGAACAAAATGACATACATATCTAGTCCTAGGGTGAAGGTATAAAGGAATTTACAATAGAGTTATCCTAAGCTGGAAAGCTTAAATCTAGTACCTAATATATCTAACTAGGAAGAGAGAATAATAGTTGTGATAGTTTAATGTACAACCTCACCAAGACCTGAGAAGTAAAATAGCGATACTAGGGTAGACAGGAAGAGCAGATGGTCAACTTCCAAAAGATGCAGCAAGGACAGAAACAGCAAGCTACCTGGACACACAGCAACGTTGGTACAGCCAGTTTTGGCTAAGGCCAAGAGTACTTGACAGACCACAACAAAAGCAGGGAGGCAGAAAGGCTGTCTTATCCTGACTTGGCAAGGTTCAGCAGTCTTCTGTTTGTCTCTTGCAAACACATAGGACAAGATCAGTGGTCAAGGTAGGGGCAGTTCCCTGCCCAAGAGGCCACAATGGAAAAGAGGATGAATTCCAGAAGGAGCAACAACAGTGTCCATCATACTTTAGGGAAAGTGCATGGTGCTTTCAAGAGCAACAGTTTCTCATGTCAATGGAGTACTAATATTAAAACATTTAAATGCTGTGTTCTACAGGTCTATGAAGTGAATGGAGATTACGCAGAAATGTCTGACTAATCTCATAGTTAAAGGAAACATGGGTGAGGATAATCTGTAATACTCAGGAACTTAGCTAAAAAAACCTGATTAAAACTTCCTTGAGTAAAGCAAGGATACATACCTAAACAGTATAACTATGCACATGTAAATTCCTAAAGTAGTGGTAGAGTAAAAATGTCTAGACAAGAAGTAGCTCTAAAGGACAGCAAGATAAATATCCCAAATTGTATCAATATACAAAATATCTTGAACACAAAGTATACATACATACAATATGGCAAGAATAATTTGCATAAAACATAAATGAAAAGATTTCACATGATATGACAAAATATAATAACAATTTTTACAATACATAGGTTACCACAGATAAGAATAACATAGGTTACCACAGATAAGAATACATAACAATGTAAGCTGTAATACTAATATCTCACTCTTACTAAATAATTCACAAGAAGATAGGCTAATGCACCTATATCCATTCTGAACCATACCTTTTCAAACCATACCCTATTCCTGTCTAAAAGAGATAACCAAGTCTAAATATCACCTTCCATACCCTACCCCAATTAACTAAACCCAACCCTATGAAGTGAATATTATCCCTAAATTCCAAGAGTGGGCAGAGGGGGCATCGTTATCTTAAGATTACTTCCTGCTGAAATGGGATGATGGTTGCTCCATGGGACACTGTAGGAAGAAAATTTTTAGCAACCAAATTTCTCAACAGAACTGGCTGTGACATATGTAGGTATTCATTGTGTGGCAGAAAAATGCTTGACTGGGGTTTTATTTGAAACTCTGGCCAGGTTGTAATAAGAAGGTGCACCATTACAGTTATCTAGTCATGAGTTGTCTCGAGCAAAGCATTCTCAAACCGGTTATAGGGTGAATTTTGTAGCTCAGTTGCAACAGGTTGAGTAGAGTGGAAATGTCCATTTGAAGCCCAATCTTCTTTCAAGAGTGTTCAAAGATTGCTGTTATAAAATGTTATTATTCCATGTAGAAAACTTAAATAAAATATAAAAGTAAAATTTTCAAGTTTTAAGGTATGCATTAGGGGAAAGGCAACAATAAGCATTAACATGTATATGAGAAAATGAAGATTTCAGAGAGAAAAGTGCATATAAGCGAATGAGTCCCTAGATTTTGTTTTCTTCTGCCTTATATCAATTGGCTTCTTGATATAAAGCAGAAACTGTGAATTTAATCTTAACAACATGCTTGAATTTAGAGAAGGAAAGCCAAATCCAACTCCAAAGCCAGCATTGGTTTACATCAATAGGGACTACGGGAATACTAGACAGTAAAGAGAAATAGATTTCAGTATAGAAACAGTTTACTAGACTTAAATATTTTTACCATAAATCAGATTACTCTTCATCAAATGATTCTTTCTGGAGAGCTGCCTTCTCTCCTTGTCTCTTGGTTGTTTGAAGATAGGTGTTCTCTGTTTTCCTGTAAGGACAAGAACAGAACACTTCCCCTACCTTTGAGAGGTCTCCATCTATTACGTGGGACCCAATTTGTTGAGTTACTAGTCATTCCTCTCCATTAAGATATGTCTCTTGTTCAACTGGGATCTTGATTAACTTAGACGGTAACCGTAGCTTTTCTTCCCCTCTAGATACAAATGTGAAACCCCTACCCCAAAGTAACACACATCCTGGTTTCCATTCTCAGGTCAATACATCCTTGAAGTACACCGTCTGATTTAGTTCAGAAGTTTTTTCTATTGTTCAGTATCTTTTTGCAGCTGTTTTTCCTTTTCCATTAGCATTAAGAAAGTTTAATGTTAATAAAGCATTATTTAATCTGTGTTTGGGTGTCTTGGTCACTCCTGCCTGTTTATGGAGCATTTCCTTTAAGGTAAGATTGGATCTCTCAACTACTGCTTGTCCTGTAGGATTGTGTGGTATACCAGTTATGTGTTTTATGTTATAATACTCAAAAAACTGTTTCAATTTGCTGGAAACATATGCCGGAGCATTGTCAGTTTTTATTTGTGCAGGTATGCCCATAATAGCCATTACCTCTAATAGGTGTGTGATAACAGAATCAGCCTTTACAGAGGTCAGAGCAGTAGCCCATTGAAACCCTGAAAATGTATCTATATTATGGTGCACATATTTTAATTTTCCAAATTCTACAAAGTGAAACACATTCATTTGCCATATTTTATTTCTATTTATACCTTTAGGATTACTGCCTGATGGTAAAGGAGTTTGGTTATAGAATGAGCAAGTAGGACATTTCCTTATTATTTCCTTGGCTTGTTGCCAAGTGACAAATAAAATCATTTTTCAAACCTTTGCTGTTCACATGGTGTTTCTTATGAAACTCTGATGCTTCTAGCACACTTCCTATCAAAAACTGATCAATTTCATCATTGCCTTGAGATAGAGGATCTGGCAGACCCATATGGGATCTAATGTGTGTGATATATATAGGATGAAAACTTTTTCAGATAGTATCTTGTAACTGTATAAACAATGAAGTTAACTCTGTACCATCAGTAATAAATTCTGCAGTCTCAATGTGTAAGACGACTCTTTCTGCTTATTGAGAGTCAGTAATTATATTGAGAGGTTCTGTAAAATCCATAAGTACCATGAGGATGGCATACAATTTTGCTTTTTGTACAGAATTGTAAGGACTAGGAGACAAGTAGGAAAGAGGAAATAGTAAGGAGGAGTCAGCATATTTAGCTAGAGGAAGCAAGATGCCGGCCTGCTGTGCTCGGATAAGATGACCACGTGGAAATACTTAGATAAGTAGAAATGGGTTAATAATTATGACAGCTATCCCATAAACAATAATAATAACTGGCCAACAGCACTGTATCAAATATGAAGTCTCTGCCTGTTATTGGGGGCTAGCGAGGCTGTGGGACCAGACCGGAGGCAGGTGGGCTGCCTGAAAACATACATGCTAAAGTTGTCGCTCAACGTGGCTATAAGAACTAATAATCTAATAAACTTAAAACTAATGAAAGCTTAAGAAATGTTTTAGAAACAAATGAACAGAGAGTAGCAAGACTTCTTGGTAGCATCATTTTTCTCAGTTAAACTTTATTTTGATAGAGTCAGAGATCTGCATGGCTCCTTTAAGGGAGGTTTCCAAAATTAGCATAAATGGCAAAAAAAACGCCTTGCTTTTAAAGAGCTCTGCTAACAATTCATTGGTGTGTATGAGAGATGGCAATGAAGGTTTCCACTGTGTTTTAAAATATACGTAGGCTTGGGAGAGAAAGAGAAAAGAAATAAAGTGATTTTAAAAACAGAGTATGGCTGGTTCTGGTGGCATATGCCTTTAATCCCAGCACTTATGTGGCAGACACAAACAGATCTCTGTGATTTCAAAGGAAACCTGGTATGCACTGAATTTCAGGACAAATAAGTCTCAAAATATGAAAAAATAGAAGTAAAAGAAATAGACTAATAAAAAAGTCACATAAAGATGGAAAGCACAAAGAATCTTTGGATATTGTACGCTGTTCTGTTATCTTTAAATTGTTTGACTGCTGAGAAAATAACAACTACTGATAAAAGAAATGCTACTAGATTAATTCAATTAATATATTTTGAAAATGCTTTGACTACAAAATTTAAGCCTAAGGACAAGTTACTGGGGGAAAGGATTTCTATTTTTGTTTCCACAGAAAATGAAAAGCAATGAATTCCTTCCAGACTAATGTGGTTTGATCAAGCCAGACACACTGAAACAGCGCCCAAGGTGATCCAACACTCAAAGCAGTTGAGACAAAGCCTTGCAGACTACTGCCAAGATTTCTGCGCCTTCTTAGGATCCCCCATGACAGTGCCCCCTACCAGCAGGAAGTATTTTGGAAAGACACACAAATTCCCAAATATTGTTTATAAATATTTGTTTTCATTTAAATGGGTTTGGTTATAAATGGCTAATGACCACAAACAATCACTTTAAGTGTAAAAAGGGAATTATGGTATAGACATGAATAGTTTGTTTTGGAATGGATTTTCATCTATTGATACAAATTTAAGGAATCAAATAGAAAATCCTGATATTCCCACACACCTACAGACATCTGATTTTTGACAAAACAGCTAAAAGTATACAATGGGAGGAGGAAAGCATCTTCAACAAATGGTGCTGGCACAATTGGATGATGGTGTGTAGAAGACTGCAGACAGACACATGTGAATTGCCATGCACAAAACTCAAGTCTAAATGGATTGAAGACCTCAACATAAATCCAGCCACACTGAACCTCTTAGAAGAGAAAGTGCGGTACCCTTGAACAAATGAGTAGAAGAGACTGATTCCTGGACATAACTCTAGTAGAACAGACACTGAGATCAACAATTCCTCTTTTGTAAACTTTACTGTAGCTATGACTCATGTGATTTGGAAAATTAATGAAACGAGGGTTCCTCCTATATCAACTACAGCTGATGGAATACCATGGCTCAGCTGGGAGTTTGGCTGCAGCACTAGTCCGTGTCCATCGCTCTGTCCCTTTTGACTGTTTCTGGTTTGGGATTCTGTCTCTGGCTTTTCTACCACTTCTGACAGAGGCACTCTGAGATGCAATTGTTACCCTACATGCACTTTTGGCTCTGTCAGTACAACAAACTGAATCAGCTCAGGTTTGACTACAAATTATTGACAAGCACTGACAAATGATGGGCAACTTCAAGGGTGGGGGTGCCGCATAAGACAGGGAGAATGGGCTTCCGCATGACGGGTAAGGTGATCTCCCCCTTGACGACCTAAGACAGGCTTGCTTCTATAAAAGAAAAAACCGGGGAACTGTTGGGAACTGCCAAAGTCGAATGTTCCCAGGCCCATATATCCCCTGCAGCTAACTGCAAAGGGCATATTGAACCTCCTGTTTTTGGAAAGAAATTTGCAAAACATCATGATGACCATACACTGACTTCATGGGAGAGGCTGCCCCACCACCCAGCGGCTATTTGTATATAAGCTGGCTTTAAGCTTTCAATAAAGGTTCCCTTCTGCAATGTTTAAGATGAAGTCTGTGTGATTAATGTCGACATCCTCTGTCCAGGTGGTGTCCAGTCATGCAGGCACAGCAGTAAGCAAACCACCCCAACACAAGGTTTTTTTGTAAGAGTTGCTGTGGTCAGCTGGGTGGTGGTGGTGCTTGCCTTTAATCCCAGCACTTGGGAGTCAGTGACAGATGGTTATCTTTTGAGTTTGAGGTTGGTATTGTCTACAGAGTTAGTTCCAGGACATCTAAAGCTTTTACAGAGTAAACCTTTCTGGAGAAAAAAAAGTTGCCGCAGTCATGGTGTCTCTTCATAGCAATGAAAACCCTAAGACAATACTTTAGAGGGTTCCCAGAACAATAGGTTTTGATAGAATAGATCTTTGTACTCATTCTGACAAATGTTACTGCCTATTAGGTGCTGGGTTCCAAGGCCTGAATGGTGTCAGTTATGCTTATTGCTGAAAAAGAATATTAAACTCTTTTAAATGAGTGAACAAAAATTATGATGTATTCAAAAACTCTCTTCCTCTCTCTCTTCCTCTCTCTCTCTTACTCTCTCTCTTACTCTCTCTCTTTCTCTCTCTTCCTCTCTCTCTCTGTTCCTTTCTCTCTCTTCCTCTTTCTGTCTCTGTCTCTGTCTCTGTCTCTCTGTCTCTGTCTCTGTCTCTGTCTCTCTCTCTCTCTCTCTCTCTCTCTCTCTCTCTCTCTATCTCTCTCTCATCTTTCCAGACATGGTTTCTCCTTGTAGCTTTGGAGCCTGATCTGGAACTGGCTCTGTATAAACTCGGATGTTTGGAATTACTACAATAGAGTCCATTTTGCCACTACTCATGTTTTACACTCTGAATGTTGGTGTGATAATTCATGATGCTGTCTCTATTTTATTCAGCAAAATGTCAGTCTCAATGAATGTTTCAATGTTCCTTATATTCCCAGGCTGTGGAATTAAGGATGTTAGAGACATTTTTAAGATTGAAAGAAAAGAACTCAACCGAAAAGACACTCAACTGAAGTGTCTAGGGAAGGCAAATATTACTCTTGATCAAGAGGGTGAAGGAACGTCAAAAGCAAACACCTGGAGACAGGAAGTGATTCGGATTCCATCTTATCTCACTTGGTAATGAAAGACCCGAAAAGCATGGACCTTCACGCTTTGACTCAGAAAAGGAGACACCCCAAATCACTCATGAGAACTGGTCTTGATGCAACCGTATAAGGACTTTTTTTTATTCCAAGTGGACTGGGGTCCACAGTCATATATCACACAAGGTAGAGGACAGAGGACCATGAGGGCAGAACTGAGACAGATTTATAGAGTTTATAACAAAGCCCACACATAGGTCACTGGGGCAGGTGTTTCACAAGCAGTTTACGAAGTCAGATAAGCGGCTCATTTTCTGTTATCTTACTAGGCCAGGATTACATACTCAAGGACCTGCCTGTCATAAGCAGCAAGTAGTGTGACCTTGCCTACTTACTGGCAGAGGACAGAGTCTGGAATTTGAGGGTTTGGGGGGTTTTTAGATAGTATTTTTAAACTTCCAGCTTCCTGGGATCATTGGAGAGTTAGGCTGTATTTTCTGTCTTTTCAGTAACTGTTTTTCCCCATGGCTGGAGTCCAACCCCACAATCTTGCTCAGTTGGCTATTTGAAAAAGAATTGTCACATAGAAAATGATGAAGGAAGGGGAAAGGGGCCACTGTTCCAAGGACAAAGGGGTCACTTCTCCAGGCCATCAAATTCTTAGTATAGAGCACAGGCCTTTTGGGGGTGTTTTGCCTTGCATAGGATGTTCATAGAAAGAAAAGTCACCCAAAATGTAATTTTAGGCTCTCTGGAATCAGGGAGGAATAGTTCCTTTTAACTAAGCCTTGAACCTCCATTGACAAGTGTGTTTATTGGTTTTAACCAGAGATTGTGTTTGGGGTACAAGTTCTTTATACTGAAGCCCTATATGTTCTATATGTCCTCTGAAGGAAATGATCACATCACTGCAACTTTTAATCCTTATTGTCTACTATTTTCAGTATCCAATACAGCAAGATGTTCCAAGTGTGCTATAAGATTTCTAATCAAAGTCATGCAATGGATGGAAAACTTTCTGAGATAACAACCCTATAAATCATATGAAACAATCACTATCCTCTATCATTTCTTCAAGGTCCTTCAACAAATGCTAATCAACTCTATTGTTGCCCTAGATACAGTGAAAAATAATGATTCCATTCTAACTTTTGCCCTGGATACAATGACTCTAATAGATTCCCATTACAGGATTATGTAAAAACAGGTTTTTTTGAACAGCGGAGAATTAAAACATTTGGGTAAAAGTCTTCAGCCTCCTAAGACACAGAGAAACCCTGTCTCAAAAAAATGGGATACTCTCTTACTCCCTTAACCTAGAGGCAGGAGGAAAGGCCTAGTCCCTACTCCAAATGACTTGACAGATTTTGTTGATCCCTTCTGAAAGGCATCACCCTTCCTTGGTGGGGGTATGGGTTGGGAGGGGAGAATGGGAGGGAGGGAAGGAGACAGGGAGGGAGAGAGAGAGGGAGAGGGAACTGCGATTGATATATAAAATGAGAATAAAAAAAGGAAACACATCAAGCCTAAACTAAGGCAAGCTTTCAACATTTAGAAAAAAACGCATAGAGTGGCGAAGATAAATAGATTTTAATTACTTGTTCTAAACACACATTTTACAGTATTTCATAGGAAAGACTCTTGATGTTTCTCACAAGAACATGGATGCAGTTGGAGATCATTAGGGTACTATTCACTCCCTATTAATTTTATACTCAGTAATAATGTTCTTGGGTGTCCATGCTTAGTGTCCATTTCATAGAAACCTTTTGTCAGCTCTAATCATCTCAAGTAATTCCCAGCTATCAATTCAAATATGTTTCATCAGTGTGGTAAACATGAAGTTGTGTAGAGATGTCCACAGAGTACCCTGTTCTTGAATTTCTGTCTGATGTGTAGACTCCCTCTAAAAATGGAAAAATACTTAGACTGGGGAGTTTAATTTTTCTGTCGGATTTGTGGCTGTGCCCGAATCTACTGATATCTTAATTATCGTCTGCACCCCGAGTCAGCACCCCAACACTCAGACTGCAGCCTGGTGGGATTTCCAGTTCACCAACTCAAGCTCATCTGTGGCTGCCAAATGTAGATTAAACTAAGTTTCTATCACTCTGTTTAAATCTCAGAGTCAGATGTTGGAGTGAAAACCTGCTAGATGAGAAAAATTGAGAAGCAACCCACTGAAGTTCCTTTTCAGCTGGAGACTCAGAAAGGGAAATATCTCCCCACCTGTCCTGAATTAACAGTGGAGCTACAGGCTAAAATATCCATGAATAAAAGGCAATATTGTTATCATAGCACAAAATACATCAAGCACCCGTTCCAAAACAGCCAGCCAAGCAAGCACCTGCAGGGAACTGTACCACTTTTCCCCAGGAGGCATAACCACGTGTGGTGCGAACCTCTGGACAGGTAGCCATTGAGATTTCTTTCAGCCATTACTACACTGTCTCCACTGGGGCTGGTGTGGCATCACATGAAAGCACATAAACTAATAGAAATAGGTTAATTTTAGCTATAAGAACTGGTTACAAACAAGCCTTAGCTATTGGTTGAGCATTCATAATTAATAATAAGTCTCCATGTCATTATTGGGGAGGCAATGGTGATGGGAGACATCATTCTGTAAATATGCTTCTTTTGTTGGATAATGAATAAAGCACTGTTGGCCAATAGGAAAGCAAGATAGGTGGGAATAGAAGACTAGGAGGAGGGAGGAAGAAGTAGGGAAGAGATTCATGATGTAGGACAGTGAGAGCAGAATCCCAGCCCCTTTTTCAGGTAAGATAAAATCACGTGGAAATACTTACATTAATAGAAACGGGTTAATATTTAAGACAGAGCTATCCAATAAGAAATGCTAGTAACAGGCTAACAGCTTTATATCAAATACAGCGTCTCTGTGTGTTATTTGGGGCTGGCCCGGCTCTGGGACCAGGTGGGAGGGAAAACCTACTCTTAACAAAATGGCACCTTCAACGTGGCTAATAAGAACTTCCATTTAAAACTTAATAAAAGCTTAAAAAAGACTTTTAGAAACATAAGAACAAAAACAATCAAGGCTTTTTGGTAGCAACATTTTTCTCAGTTGAACTCTTTTGCTAGAAACAAACAGAAATTTGCGCTGAGGTTTCCTGACTCAGCATTTCAGTGACAAAAAACCACAAGTCTTTTAAAGAACTCTGCTAACAACTTCATGATGTGTATGAGAACTAGCAATGGCATTGACCACATCTCCAAGCCAGCTACAGGCTACTGGATGGCAGTGTAGACCAAGACAGTGAGCACAGCTCTCAGTTCTGGCAGTAAAATACCCCCAACCATCTTGGATAGACTGCAAGTAATACATCTATGGCTTTCATTTGACCTATCTTGTTCACAAGATAAAGATTCATGGCCAGAAAAAGATAAAGATTTACAATAAAGACAGATTCAGATAAAGAAAAAATAATAAAAAAGAGTAGCTGTGTGTGGTGGCCTTTAATTTCAGCACTCAGAGACAGAGGCAAGCTGATCTCTGTGATTTCAAAGTAAAACTGGTATACAGAGTTAATTGCAGGACAGATAAAATTTGCACAGAGAAACCCAGTCTCAAAAAATAAAAAAAAAATAGAAGTAGTAGAAATGGAGTAATAAAAATCCACATAAAGATGAAAAGCACAAAATGAGTCTGGGTACTGTATGCTATTTTATTGTCTTTAAATTGTTTGACTAGTGAGGAAATAATGACTGTTAAAACAAATGCTGCTGGATTAATCCAATTTATATCTTTTAAAATGCTTTAAATTCAAAATTTAATTCAAATGACAGGTTACTAGGGAAAAGGATTTCTGTTTTTGTTCCCACCGAAAATGAAAAGCTGTGGATTCCTTCCTGACTAACATGATTTGATCAAGCAAGACACCCTGAAGCAGGGTCCCAAGTGATCCACCATTCAAAACAGCTGGGGCAAGGAAGCCTTGGAGACCACAACAGCCAGGATTTCAGTGTCTTCTTAGGATCTCCATGACAGTGTCCCCTACCAGCAGGAAGTAGTTTGGAAAGAAGGGCACCCAAATTCTCAAATATCATTCATAAATATTTGTTTTCATTTATATGTGGTTGGTTATAAATAGTTAGTGACCACTACCAATCTCTTTATAGATAAAAGGGGGATTACAGTATAGATATAAATACCTTGCTTTGAATGGATTTTCATTTATTGATACAATTTAAGGTCAATTTTTGATAAGTACATTTCTTCTCTTGTTTAGGTATTGTGTTTATATAGCTCATTTTAAAATGTAATGTATAATTTAGTACATTACATTAGATTATAGCTTGCTACTTATAATAGTCAAAACTTATAATATTAGTTAGGATTTCTAGATATAAAAAGATGTATTTGAGATGAAAGCATTCTTCAAAGCCCTACAGAAGATGGCATTTAAAATGGTTTTAACTGCTCCTGGCAATACCACCTGTGTCAGGAAGGAAAATGGACCTTGAAGAAAGGTGTTATGGAGTTTGCTTTCAATATGGCAAGACTAACCATTTGTACAACATACTGCTCTTGTCTTGACTGTTTGACTTTATGCTGTATAAACTGTACATGCAGGACCCACAGAACAGTTACTGCTGATAAAAGATGAACATTGCTACAGGGTTCATGCTTCATGGAAGAGTCTGCCAGACAGTCTGCAGGACACAGAGAAAAGTGACTGACAAACTGCCAATACAGATGGAGGGTTTAACGTTTCCTGTTTTGCTGAGGAGTCTGACAGACACACTATGGCCTATGGGGTGAAGATGGAACATTACAAAAGAACTTCAGGTGACTGACCAGGCTGTGAGTTGTCTGTGTCATTTCTAAAGTTTATATATTATCCTTCTGTGATCTTTGATGGAGTTGATGACAGATAGTTATTGGTATAGATTTTTTTTTAGCTAGGATTAAAGATAAGTTACAAAAATGACTTTAGACTCATAAAGATATGATAGATGATAAAATATTTTCTTTAAATCTTACTAAATGTTAATGGAACATTGTGAACTGTGATTCTTATTTGATAACTGCTGTGTGATATATTTTGCTATGTTAAGGTTAAAATCCTTCTTTTTAATTTAGACAGAAAAGAGGAGATGATGGGAGATGTCATTATGTAAGTATGTTTCTCATATTGGTTAATGAATAAAGCACTGTTGGCCAATAGGAAAGCAAGATAGGTGGGACTAGGAGACTAGGAGGAGAGAGGGAGAAGTAGGGAAAAGATTAAATATGTAGGGCAGTGAGAGCAGAATTCCAGCCCCTTTTTCAGGTAAGATAAGACCACGTGGAATTACTTAGATTAATAGAAACGGGTTAATATTTAAGACAGAGCTATCCAATAAGAAATGCTAGTAACAGACTAACAGTTTTATATCTGATACAGTGTCTCCGTGTGTTATTTGGGGTTTGTCCCACGGTGGTGGGACCAGACCGGCAGGGAAACACTACTCATAACACAATAGTTTGATGAAAATCCACCTATAATCCTATATATTCATAAAATCTTACTTGAGTACAGAATTTCACAGAGCACATAGTATCCACAAGTACATGTGTACTTTTGCAATTGAATAAATATCTCATCCAGAACTATAATACAGTGCTAGTTTTCCCTAGACTGGCCTTGGATCTTTCATCCTGAACAAGAAGGAGCTTGCCCCCCCCACCCAGACAAATGGCTAGGAACCCAGCATGGGACTGACTCAGATCCCCTGATTATGGGACTCAGATAGAAAAACTGAGCAGTCTGGGGGACCTCAGACAGTGGAACCAGGATGTATTCCTGGTGCACAAAACAACCTTGCAGACACATCCCCCATGGAGGGATCCCTCCCTTAACCTAGATACAGGAGAGAAGTCCTAGTCCCTACTTCAAATGACTTGACAGATTTACATGACCCAACATGGACAGCATAGCTGTACAAGTGGAATGGGGGTGGGGGGAAGGGAGCGGAGGGTGGCCAGGGTGAATGTCACAGGAGAAAGTGGGTAAGAGTGAGCGAGGGAAACAGGGAGGGTTGGAGGGAGGGAGGGAGAGGAAACCGGGATCCACATGTAAATTTTAAAATTATATTATTAATAAAAAGAAGAAGGAAAAAATGCTGCTGGATTAATTGAATATATATATATATGTATATATATATATATATATTTATATGTGTGTGTGTGTGTGTGTTTGTGTGTATGAAGGAACATTAAAGGGACAATGCAGCCTTGCAGAACACTACAGCCAGGATTTCTACGTCTTCTTAGGATTTCCCCCCCCCATGACAGTGCTCCCTACCAGCAGGAAGCTGTTTGGAAAGAATGACACCCAAATTCCCAAATATTGTTTATAATTTTTTCATTAAAAAAGACATGTATATAAAACAATGAAGTACAAGTGTAACTCAAAATTAAATTAATAAACATTAGTGTTTCCTTCTGTAGCAAAAAAAAAGACTATATCACACATGCCACATTGATTATACCATCTTAAATAAACCTATGTGGTTTTGATCATAGTCTCCTGAACCCGTTCAATCTTTCCAACATATCTTTGTGACTGATAAGATGACTTTGGCAAAAGCACAGTTTCCCTGCTTGCTCATGACCCAAACAACAGAAACTATATCTGAATTCAGTTTGTGGAACTGCTTTGTTTATGTGAAACTGTATGTGGTTCTAGCTACTTTCATTATAACACAAGGGTTCACAACTCAATGTTCTTCTCTCCTTAATGATTTTCTCAGCTATGATCATTGAGGAAATAAGTTTTTTTCTGTATTTATGGGCTTATTTGCTTGGGGCTCAAGACAATAATGACACAGGGATCATTTTGCAGACAGGACAATCTTTTTTCTTTCAAAAATATTCTTCTGTAAACTTGGTGTTTGTTTTGGGGTTCTATTGCTGCCACAAATACCATGATCCACAAGAAAGTTCATAAAGAAAGGGTTTAAGAAGATTACACTTATAAGATGGCTGTATCAATCTATAAGAAAGTCAGGAAAGGAACTCAAACATAGCAGGTTCCTTGTGTTAAATACTGATGCAAAAGTCATGGAAGCATGCTCCTTCTGGGCTGCATCAGTCTGTTTTATAATGGAAGCCAGAACCACAATTCCAAGAGGACCACTCTCTGAGGGCTTGGCCCTCCCCCATTGATGGCTAATTGAGAAAATGCCTAAAAGCTGTGTACCATGGAGGCCTTTCCTCAACTGAGTTCCATTTTCTCAGATGACACTATCGTGTGTGAGGGTTGAATATTATTTGTCCAGGACACTATTCATTGTTGTCCAAAGATTTTATAGAATCAGTGCATCCAAGAAGCCTGGGCTCTGCCTGGTTTGGAGCCAGTTTGTTACAATCTAAACTGGTTTCTCAAGACACAATTGATTAACAGTTTCCTTTTCTCTGAATTCAATATTCACTTTTGTAAAGGAAATTCTTTTCATTCTTTTAAAATTGCTATGATTAAAGAGTTAAAACATTCTTGCAAGTCCATCTAAATTGGAAGATGCTTAGAATACCACAATTTGTATCTGGTGTCTCTTAATCACATTGGTATTGGTAAAGCTTCTCCTGGTAATGCATTCATGACCATGACATACATCACGATTTGTTTCACGCCAATATTGTGTTTTCCATATACCCAGGAGTGATTCCATTCTGGGTTTTATGATGATTTCTCATCAAGCGTTTTGAGTTGGGATCTTCTAGTCTTTGAAGTGTGCCATCAATATGGGCTTGGGTGCATCATAAGGGTTATGGGGTATGTCATATTTCATAGAAGAGAATTCATGGCATTTGACCACCATATAAAATTGCTTTCATTTTTGATTCTAGCATTGATTGCACCAGGAATTATCAACAAGATAAAATGGTTGAAATTGAGGCGAGCGTCATGGCCAGCCACTTGGAAGACGGCATCCTTGAAGAGGACTTCAGAATTTAGTCGGTATCTTCACAGTCTAGAACTGGGCCTTTTCCTTGGACATTGCACTCACTGTCAGATTCCTACACTGCAGTTGGAATGTTAAAATGGTCCATATTTGGAGTTCTCTAATGGACTGTGAGAGTCCAGTAAATGATGATGGAAGGGGTTTGTTGTGTTTTGCTGAGATGAATGTAAAAGTACCCGACCCTCCTTAATGATTTTCTTATCTCTGTTCATCAAGGAAAGGAAGTTATTCTTAATTCATGTGCTTATTTGCTTGGTGGCTCAATTTCATAGTGACACTGGGATCATTTTGCAGACATCCCATTCCTTTTTCTTTCAAGAAGTGTTTTCTGTAAACTTGGTGTTTGCCTTGGGGTTCTATTGCTGCCACAAACACCATGACCAACAAGAAAGTTCATAATGAAAGGGATTAAGCAGATTACACTTACAAGATGGCTGTATCTATCTCTAAGAAAGTCAGGACAGGAACTCAAACACTCAAGCAGGTTCCTTGAGGCAGGCAGAATCCATGGAGGATGATCCTTCTGGGCTTCATTGGACTGTTTTAGAATAGGAGCCAGAACCACAAGTTCAAGAGCACCACTCTCTCTGGGCTTGGCCCTCCCCCATTGATGGCTAATTGAGAAAATGCCTAACAGCTGTGTATCATGAAGGCCTTTCCTCCACTGAGTTTCATTCCTCTCAGATGACACTACCTTGTGTCTGGTTTGCACACCATTCCTTCCAGGACAGTGTTCTTTCTCGTTCAGAGTTTTTATAGAATCAGTGCATCCAAGAAGCCTGGGCTCTGCCTGGTTTGGAGCCAGTTTGTGACCATCCACAGTGGTTTCTCAAGACTCAACGGAGGAAGAGTTTTCCTTTTCTCTGCATTCAATATTTACATATGTAAAGGAATTCTTTATAAAATCCTTTCAATTGTTCTATGATTAAAGAGTTGAAACATCCTTGCAAGTCCCTCTGGATTGTAAGATGCGTAGAATAACACAATTTCCCTAGCTTCTGCACCTGGTGTCTCTTAATCAGATTGGCCAAGGTTCTCATTGTAATGCATTCTTGACCATGACACCCCTCGTGCTTTGTTTCACCTCACTATTGTCTTTTCCATATACATAGCGGTGATTGCACCCTGCTTTTTATGATGATTTCTCATCAAGCGTTTTGAGTTGGGATCTTCTAGTCTTCGAAGTGTGCCATCATTATGGGCTTGGGTGCATCATAAGGGTTATGGGGTATGTCATATTTCATAGAAGAGAATTCATGGCATTTGACCACCATATAAAATTGCTTTCATTTTTGATTCTAGCATTGATTGCACCAGGAATTATCAACAAGATAAAATGGTTGAAATTGAGGCGAGCGTCATGGCCAGCCACTTGGAAGACGACATCCTTGAAGAGGACTTCAGAATCCTAACATCTGTAGGCTTTGGTTCATTTGGGGAAGTGAAGCTTGCCTGCCACCTTCCCACAAATACACAGGTTGCTGTCAAGGTGCTGGAGAAAAATCCAGATGCTGTGTGTGACAACAGCTCTGAAGTAGAGATCCTCCAGTCTTTGGAACACAGAAACATAGTTCGATTTTTTCATGCCATTGACACAGTGAACATGACGTATGTTGTTATGGAGTATGTTCCCGGAAAGGATTTGGAGATGCTCCTCAGGAACGTAGCCTATCTAACGGAGGATGAAGCTAGACCAATATTCCAACAGGTGGTGGTGGCGGTGCACTTTCTCCACCAAAGACTCATAGCACATCGAGATATTAAATTGGAGAATATCCTCATTGACAGAGCTGGAAACGTCAAGCTTTGTGACTTTGGAATGGCCATTCAGCTCAAAGAGGGGCAGACGTTGAAACGGCGCTGTGGCTCCTTGCACTATATGGCTCCAGAGGTCTTGGCAGGGAAACCCTATGATGGGCTGGCAGTTGACATGTGGAGCTTGGGAGTTGTCCTCTATGTGCTCCTAACAGGACAATTTCCATACTCAGAAAGGACATTCCATGGTATGCATAGGGTCATCACCAACACAAAGTATCCCATTCCCTACCACCTGTCAAAGGCCTGCTGCCAAACCATTGCACGATTACTGGCAGTCCCAACCCGCCACAGGATAACAATATGCCAGCTCCAGGAAAGAAGATGGCTGGGCCACATTCAAGACCATGGAGAAACTGCAATGAAGGAAATCCTTCCCAGGGTCGTAGACGTATTGTGCGCCATTGGCTATAGCTGTGAAGAAATTGTGTCAACCCTAACACACAGACAGACAAACGCTAAATTAATAGCAACTGTCAATATACTTAAACATAAATTGAGCTTTGGCGACTGTTATCAGCAAAATGAGAAGTCCTGTTTAAACATCTGCCCTGTGGGAGCTCTTCAGCCCCTTTTCCCATTGAAGAGGGCAGCCAGCACACCAGCCTTTCCAAAAGTTATACAAGCTGGGAAGTATAACTTTGAGCAGAAAGCGGAAGAAGGAAAAGGCAAGAGATTCCAGAGCGAAAACGTGCAAAACAAACTCTCCAGCGTGCAGCTGTTGCCCTGTTCA
Source organism: Cricetiscus sungorus (assembly GCA_030556225.1). Lineage (NCBI taxonomy): Eukaryota > Metazoa > Chordata > Mammalia > Rodentia > Cricetidae > Cricetiscus > Cricetiscus sungorus. The sequence continues at coordinate 26,213 of JANBXA010000519.1, read as the reverse complement.
GAGGCAAGCATCAGGGAAGGAAATGCCCGGATGGTGAATGTCATCCCCAGTGCTCCCAGGGACTTTGAAATGTACATGAAGTCTGTGGACAGCCAGCCATGTGATCTCCCCTCGTGTCAATCAGTTCTGCATGCAACACCTGCAGATATTTGGAGCACTGACTCCTCTTCCCAACAACCACCCTCGAGGACCTACATGTCCAATGACCAGCCTCAGAGTGGACCCACAATCTCTGGATCCAGGGCATTCAGGGCATTCAGGATCTGGAAACTGATGAAGAATCGATTAATCCATAACCTCAGAGAACTCTGCTTTCTTCCTGAACCATTACCGACAGAGTCCTGGATCCTCAGAAAACCTACAAAAAAAAAAAGGAGACACAGAGAGAAAGATAGATAGATAGATAGATAGATAGATAGATAGATAGATAGATAGATAGAGAGATGGAGAGAGAGAGACGGGAAGGGATTATGTGATCAGGACACCAAAATGTTTTCCTCCTTTGTATTTGACTGTTACTTTTCATAAAGAACCTATTGAAATGACAAGAATCTGGAAGAAGTAACCAAGCTAAGACTCCTAACAATAATGGAGAGGATGCCCAAACAGGTCTGAGCATGCAAATGGATGGGGTCGCTCGTCAAGAGTCAAAATCCAGCAACTGACTGAAGCACATGAAGTGATCTACAACAAAGCAACTGGCCAAGCTCTAGCAAGTCAGTCCAAGACAGGGAGCAGAGACTCTAAGAGACAGCGAGGTCAACATCATGAAGGAGACATTTCCAGAGTCAGCTAAAGCAAGCTCATGGAAATCCTGAACTCTAGACCAACAGCTGTGGAGACTCCAATGATTGGAACCAGGCCCTCTGTAGGCACAAACACTTGTGAAGCTTGAACTATTGAGAAACCCTGACAGTGGGATGAGGGTCGAACTTGGTACTTGAGCCAGCTAGTTGGCTCCCATTCACTATCCTGGGGTGCCATGCTCAGACAAAGTGCTTAGCAGAGGTAATTGTGTTTCCCCAACATATTGTGCCAGATCTTGTTGAGTCCTCCCGAGTAGTGGACTGGGGCATGCAAGTTGTTGGTGTAATGGTGGGTACAGGAACAAGGACTGAATCTGGAATGTAAAATCAAAATTAATATAATAAACAACTTCTCAAAGAGAGAAAACATCCAAGTGCAATGTCTTCTTTTACAGTCTTAACCATGGGATGCTATAATGACCTCTCACTTGAAATCATCTCCCAATCCCACTGACAAACCAGAACTAGGTGTCTCCAGAGCTGAGCTTCATGCAGCACACACCTAAGTGACAGAGTTACAATCAATGAAGTGGAAGCTCAGGCAAAGACATACAAGACGTTGGGAAACAATTAACAAAGTAAACACAAATGACTGAATCGTATTACAAACACGGAACTAACAGCAGATTGAAAACACACACACACACACACACACACACACACACACACACACACACACACACAAAACCAAAACCTTCAGTCTCCCCAAATGACCAATTCCAATTTAAGGGTCAAGGGTAGGAGTGCTTGAATCAAATCTGAGACAAAGTATTCGAAGGACTGATTGTAAATATGTTCAGATAACTCAAAATATCATGAAAAACTCATGAAGCCGGGAGGGCAGTGTGGGTGTTTGACTTCCATCTCAGCAATCTTTAGGCAAGGGCAAATGGACCTCTGTAAATTCTTGGCTTGAGATGTTGTAGCCTCAGACAGCCCTGCTGGTCTGCTGAGAGACTCATTCAGTGGGTTAGGGGTGGGGTTGCGTGGGACTGTGGTACCTCCTGAAGTTTACAGACACACAGGTAGAGCCTGGCATGACTTGGGGTGGGGCTTCTCAAGGAAAGAGTGGTATGTGGCAGCCAGAATCTCACGTGATCATTCCTCAATCCCTGCAAGGCCTGCCTATCCATTAGACCACCTTGTCGCTGGGAAATGGCATGATGTATCAAAAGAGTTCCATGGATGGTCTAGTACTTATGTTTCCCAAAACTTAAAAACAGTCTCCTAGGAGTTGCGAAAATCTTTAATCCCAGAGTTGTAGAGCAAGAGGCATCCAGATCACAAAAGTTCAAGCTTCATCTCATTTTCCAATGGAATTCCGGGAAACCCAAACCTGATACACACAAAAACAACTTTCAACAACTACAAGAACACAACAAACAAACAAACAAACAAACAAACAAACAAACCGTGACAGAAACAAAGCTTGAGCAAGCCAGAGGCAGAGGCAGGAGGAGTTGTGTGAGTTCCAGGTGGTCCTGGACTTGATAGCTTGTTCCAGCACAGGCACCAAAAAAATAGAGGGAAACACTGTCTTGATGAAAAACCAAAACAAAGAAAAGAGAAAGTGGAGGAAGGAAGGAAGGAATGGAAGGAAGAGTGGAGGGAAGGAGGGAGGGGGAGACAGGGAGGGAGGGAGGAAGGAAGCAAAGTACAGAAACACAGAAAGCAAGATAAAAGAAAACAAATCTGGAACCAGTCCAACGACTAATTTTATTGAATATTTGCTTGTAAAGGTCGTTGGGCAGATTAATATGCTGTGTGACACACTGCATATATAAGATCTATGAGAGTCATTAAGGCCTTAGTGCTTGGAGAAACTCTCAGAACTTCAAATTAAATCAGGAAGCAGAGAGAGGGACCGGAGTAGGCTAGACTCCTTAGTCTCAAGGCCAAGGCCAGCGATGGAAATCTGCTTTTTGAATGACATGGTTGGGTATCAACTTGACAACATGTCTAATGAACCTCAACCTATATATGGAAAGCACCCCTGGGAAACATCTATTTTGATGGATTTGCCCTGGATCAAGAGTTATGAAATGCCCCTCTAGGAGGATATGTTGGTGGGAGGTCTGAAGACACACACTTTTAAAGCAGATCTTGGACCGGAAGACACACCTTTCTTACAGCCCCACCTTCTGCTGGGTGACTATTTAAGGCCATTCGATGAAGAGGATTTTTCTCTTCCCTGCCTTGCCCATGACAAGTTAGCAGTCCATTCCAGGTCTGGAATTAGAGACTATTCCTTTGGTGTTCCAGCCTATACTGAAGAATAGTGGAGAGATACGGCCTTGTGGAATGAAAAACTCCTGGACTTTTGACTGCAGTCTGTAAGTCATACCAGTAATTTCTGGAAGGGGGTGGTGGTGGTGGAGGTGGTGATTGAATTAATGTATCAGATACTCTGTTGCTTAGAGAACCCTAAGTAATACATTTAAAAAGGTTGCACCTCAAGAATTGCCCACATATGTAAAAAAGTCATACTTGAATGCCCAAAACCATAGGGATTTTTCTCATTTAAAGGAGCACCGTGCATTAGTTCACAATTTCTCAGGCAGTAGGAGAACTTCGTCTCCAGTAGCTACTGTTGCTTGGAACACTGCAGAAAGCATAGGCTTAAGCTTTCTAGGAAGCAAGACTTTGACGGGCAGAGAAATTTGTTGCACTGTCACCAGCTACCTAACCACCAAGCTCTGTAAGGATCACCATTTCCTAGTCCCAGGGCTTCTAAGTCTCTTTGATATCTAAATGCCAGTAAATTCTTCCTCCCAGATTTTTCTTTTTGATGGGACTTTATGACAGCCATGTTGATGATGACTAGGGCAATGTTATTGTCAAGAAGCTGGAATATATATATATATATATATATATATATATATATATATATATATATATATATATATGTAGGATAAAGAAAAATAGTCCCACAAACTCTGCCAATTCTCACCACTTACAAATTCATGACTGTTTTTCTTGTTGTGGAATGGCACACAGGGCTCATGAGCAACACTAGATATTAGTCGGTATCTTCACAGTCTTGAACTGGGCCTTTTCCTTGGACATTGCACTCACTGTCAGATTCCTACACTGCAGTTGGAATGTTAAAATGGTCCATATTTGGAGTTCTCTAATGGACTGGATCTCAACATAGTGAAGATGTTTCCCAGCGGTTTTATTCCCTTTATCTAGAGTTATCTTTGGTCTTTCCCTTTTATTTTACAATGTTCATATTGGTGCTATGGTTAATATATGCGTAGTGTTTACTTTCTTCATTAATTATCAGCTAATGTTCCATTTTGAAAATTAAGTCTCTTGTTTCCCTTTGTATTTTAGGTCACGATTAAACCATTTTTTAAGAATATATCACACATGCCATTTTAATCATACCATCTTAAACATGCCTGTGCTGTACTGTGATCATATTCTCCTGGACCCTTTCAATCCTTCCAGCATATCTCTGTGAGAGATATGATGACTTTGGCAATAGCTCAGTTTTGCTGCTTGCTCATGACCCAGACAACACAAAATATATCTGATTTCAGTGGAACTGCTTTGCTTTATGTGAAACTGTATGTGGTTCTAGCTAATTTAAGTATAACACAGGGGTTCACAACCCAATGTGCTTAGAGTGAGCTCTTGCCCAGACTCTCCTTATATGCTATGCCATTGTTAGTTACTTTTCTAAGTACAATGCTTTGCCTGTGAGTGTCCAGTAAATGATGATGGAAGGGGTTTGTTGTGTTTTGCTGAGATGAATGTAAAAGTACCCGACCCTCCTTAATGATTTTCTTATCTCTGTTCATCAAGGAAAGGAAGTTATTCTTAATTCATGTGCTTATTTGCTTGGTGGCTCAATTTCATAGTGACACTGGGATCATTTTGCAGACATCCCATTCCTTTTTCTTTCAAGAAGTGTTTTCTGTAAACTTGGTGTTTGCCTTGGGGTTCTATTGCTGCCACAAACACCATGACCAACAAGAAAGTTCATAATGAAAGGGATTAAGCAGATTACACTTACAAGATGGCTGTATCTATCTCTAAGAAAGTCAGGACAGGAACTCAAACACTCAAGCAGGTTCCTTGAGGCAGGCAGAATCCATGGAGGATGATCCTTCTGGGCTTCATTGGACTGTTTTAGAATAGGAGCCAGAACCACAAGTTCAAGAGCACCACTCTCTCTGGGCTTGGCCCTCCCCCATTGATGGCTAATTGAGAAAATGCCTAACAGCTGTGTATCATGAAGGCCTTTCCTCCACTGAGTTTCATTCCTCTCAGATGACACTACCTTGTGTCTGGTTTGCACACCATTCCTTCCAGGACAGTGTTCTTTCTCGTTCAGAGTTTTTATAGAATCAGTGCATCCAAGATGCCTGGGCTCTGCCTGGTTTGGAGCCAGTTTGTGACCATCCATAGTGGTTTCTCAAGACTCAACGGAGGAAGAGTTTTCCTTTTCTCTGAATTCAATATTTACATATGTAAAGGAATTCTTTATAAAATCCTTTCAATTGTTCTATGATTAAAGAGTTGAAACATCCTTGCAAGTCCCTCTGGATTGTAAGATGCGTAGAATAACACAATTTCCCTAGCTTCTGCACCTGGTGTCTCTTAATCAGATTGGCCAAGGTTCTCACTGTAATGCATTCTTGACCATGACACCCTTCGTGATTTGTTTCACCTCAGTATTGTCTTTTCCATATACATAGCGGTGATTGCACCCTGCTTTTTATGATGATTTCTCATCAAGCGTTTTGAGTTGGGATCTTCTAGTCTTTGAAGTGTGCCATCATTATGGGCTTGGGTGCATCATAAGGGTTATGGGGTATGTCATATTTCATAGAAGAGAATTCATGGCATTTGACCACCATATAAAATTGCTTTCATTTTTGATTCTAGCATTGATTGCACCAGGAATTATCAACAAGATAAAATGGTTGAAATTGAGGCGAGCGTCATGGCCAGCCACTTGGAAGACGACATCCTTGAAGAGGACTTCAGAATCCTAACATCTGTAGGCTTTGGTTCATTTGGGGAAGTGAAGCTTGCCTGCCACCTTCCCACAAATACACAGGTTGCTGTCAAGGTGCTGGAGAAAAATCCAGATGCTGAGTGTGACAACAGCTCTGAAGTAGAGATCCTCCAGTCTTTGGAACACAGAAACATAGTTCGATTTTTTCATGCCATTGACACAGTGAACATGACTTATGTTGTTATGGAGTATGTTCCCGGAAAGGATTTGGAGATGCTCCTCAGGAACGTAGCCTATCTAATGGAGGATGAAGCTAGAACAATATTCCAACAGGTGGTGGTGGCGGTGCACTTTCTCCACCAAAGACTCATAGCACATCGAGATATTAAATTGGAGAATATCCTCATTGACAGAGCTGGAAACGTCAAGCTTTGTGACTTTGGAATGGCCATTCAGCTCAAAGAGGGGCAGACGTTGAAACGGCGCTGTGGCTCCTTGCACTATATGGCTCCAGAGGTCTTGGCAGGGAAACCCTATGATGGGCTGGCAGTTGACATGTGGAGCTTGGGAGTTGTCCTCTATGTGCTCCTAACAGGACAATTTCCATACTCAGAAAGGACATTCCATGGTATGCATAGGGTCATCACCAACACAAAGTATCCCATTCCCTACCACCTGTCAAAGGCCTGCTGCCAAACCATTGCACGATTACTGGCAGTCCCAACCCGCCACAGGATAACAATATGCCAGCTCCAGGAAAGAAGATGGCTGGGCCACATTCAAGACCATGGAGAAACTGCAATGAAGGAAATCCTTCCCAGGGTCGTAGACGTATTGTGCGCCATTGGCTATAGCTGTGAAGAAATTGTGTCAACCCTAACACACAGACAGACAAACGCTAAATTAATAGCAACTGTCAATATACTTAAACATAAATTGAGCTTTGGCGACTGTTTTCAGCAAAATGAGAAGTCCTGTTTAAACATCTGCCCTGTGGGAGCTCTTCAGCCCCTTTTCCCATTGAAGAGGGCAGCCAGCACACCAGCCTTTCCAAAAGTTATACAAGCTGGGAAGTATAACTTTGAGCAGAAAGCGGAAGAAGGAAAAGGCAAGAGATTCCAGAGCGAAAACGTGCAAAACAAACTCTCCAGCGTGCAGCTGTTGCCCTGTTCAGAGGCAAGCATCAGGGAAGGAAATGCCCGGATGGTGAATGTCATCCCCAGTGCTCCCAGGGACTTTGAAATGTACATGAAGTCTGTGGACAGCCAGCCGTGTGATCTCCCCTCGTGTCAATCAGTTCTGCATGCAACACCTGCAGATATTTGGAGCACTGACTCCTCTTCCCAACAACCACCCTCGAGGACCTACATGTCCAATGACCAGCCTCAGAGTGGACCCACAATCTCTGGATCCAGGGCATTCAGGGCATTCAGGATCTGGAAACTGATGAAGAATCGATTAATCCATAACCTCAGAGAACTCTGCTTTCTTCCTGAACCATTACCGACAGAGTCCTGGATCCTCAGAAAACCTACAAAAAAAAAGGAGACACAGAGAGAAAGGATAGATAGATAGATAGATAGATAGATAGATAGATAGATAGATAGATAGATAGAGATAGAGAGATGGAGAGAGAGAGACGGGAAGGGATTATGTGATCAGGACACCAAAATGTTTTCCTCCTTTGTATTTGACTGTTACTTTTCATAAAGAACCTATTGAAATGACAAGAATCTGGAAGAAGTAACCAAGCTAAGACTCCTAACAATAATGGAGAGGATGCCCAAACAGGTCTGAGCATGCAAATGGATGGGGTCGCTCGTCAAGAGTCAAAATCCAGCAACTGACTGAAGCACATGAAGTGATCTACAACAAAGCAACTGGCCAAGCTCTAGCAAGTCAGTCCAAGACAGGGAGCAGAGACTCTAAGAGACAGCGAGGTCAACATCATGAAGGAGACATTTCCAGAGTCAGCTAAAGCAAGCTCATGGAAATCCTGAACTCTAGACCAACAGCTGTGGAGACTCCAATGATTGGAACCAGGCCCTCTGTAGGCACAAACACTTGTGAAGCTTGAACTATTGAGAAACCCTGACAGTGGGATGAGGGTCGAACTTGGTACTTGAGCCAGCTAGTTGGCTCCCATTCACTATCCTGGGGTGCCATGCTCAGACAAAGTGCTTAGCAGAGGTAATTGTGTTTCCCCAACATATTGTGCCAGATCTTGTTGAGTCCTCCCGAGTAGTGGACTGGGGCATGCAAGTTGTTGGTGTAATGGTGGGTACAGGAACAAGGACTGAATCTGGAATGTAAAATCAAAATTAATATAATAAACAACTTCTCAAAGAGAGAAAACATCCAAGTGCAATGTCTTCTTTTACAGTCTTAACCATGGGATGCTATAATGACCTCTCACTTGAAATCATCTCCCAATCCCACTGACAAACCAGAACTAGGTGTCTCCAGAGCTGAGCTTCATGCAGCACACACCTAAGTGACAGAGTTACAATCAATGAAGTGGAAGCTCAGGCAAAGACATACAAGACGTTGGGAAACAATTAACAAAGTAAACACAAATGACTGAATCGTATTACAAACACGGAACTAACAGCAGATTTAAAACACACACACACACACACACACACACACACACACACACACACACACACACACAAAACCAAAACCTTCAGTCTCCCCAAATGACCAATTCCAATTTAAGGGTCAAGGGTAGGAGTGCTTGAATCAAATCTGAGACAAAGTATTCGAAGGACTGATTGTAAATATGTTCAGATAACTCAAAATATCATGAAAAACTCATGAAGCCGGGAGGGCAGTGTGGGTGTTTGACTTCCATCTCAGCAATCTTTAGGCAAGGGCAAATGGACCTCTGTAAATTCTTGGCTTGAGATGTTGTAGCCTCAGACAGCCCTGCTGGTCTGCTGAGAGACTCATTCAGTGGGTTAGTGGTGGGGTTGCGTGGGACTGTGGTACCTCCTGAAGTTTACAGACACACAGGTAGAGCCTGGCATGACTTGGGGTGGGGCTTCTCAAGGAAAGAGTGGTATGTGGCAGCCAGAATCTCACGTGATCATTCCTCAATCCCTGCAAGGCCTGCCTATCCATTAGACCACCTTGTCGCTGGGAAATGGCATGATGTATCAAAAGAGTTCCATGGATGGTCTAGTACTTATGTTTCCCAAAACTTAAAAACAGTCTCCTAGGAGTTGCGAAAATCTTTAATCCCAGAATTGTAGAGCAAGAGGCATCCAGATCACAAAAGTTCAAGCTTCATCTCATTTTCCAATGGAATTCCGGGAAACCCAAAGCTGATACACACAAAAACAACTTTCAACAACTACAAGAACAAAACAAACAAACAAACAAACAAACAAACAAACAAACAGACCATGACAGAAACAAAGCTTGAGCAAGCCAGAGGCAGAGGCAGGAGGAGTTGTGTGAGTTCCAGGTGGTCCTGGACTTGATAGCTTGTTCCAGCACAGGCACCAAAAAAATAGAGGGAAACACTGTCTTGATGAAAAACCAAAACAAAGAAAAGAGAAAGTGGAGGAAGGAAGGAAGGAATGGAAGGAAGAGTGGAGGGAAGGAGGGAGGGGGGAGACAGGGAGGGAGGGAGGAAGGAAGCAAAGTACAGAAACACAGAAAGCAAGATAAAAGAAAACAAATCTGGAACCAGTCCAACGACTAATTTTATTGAATATTTGCTTGTAAAGGTCGTTGGGCAGATTACTATGCTGTGTGACACACTGCATTATGAGATCTATGAGAGTCATTAAGGCCTTAGTGCTTGGAGAAACTCTCAGAACTTCAAATTAAATCAGGAAGCAGAGAGAGGGACCGGAGTAGGCTAGACTCCTTAGTCTCAAGGCCAAGGCCAGCGATGGAAATCTGCTTTTTGAATGACATGGTTGGGTATCAACTTGACAACATGTCTAATGAACCTCAACCTATATATGGAAAGCACCCCTGGGAAACATCTATTTTGATGGATTTGCCCTGGATCAAGAGTTATGAAATGCCCCTCTAGGAGGATATGTTGGTGGGAGGTCTGAAGACACACACTTTTAAAGCAGATCTTGGACCGGAAGACACACCTTTCTTACAGCCCCACCTTCTGCTGGGTGACTATTTAAGGCCATTCGATGAAGAGGATTTTTCTCTTCCCTGCCTTGCCCATGACAAGTTAGCAGTCCATTCCAGGTCTGGAATTAGAGACTATTCCTTTGGTGTTCCAGCCTATACTGAAGAATAGTGGAGAGATACGGCCTTGTGGAATGAAAAACTCCTGGACTTTTGACTGCAGTCCGTAAGTCATACCAGTAATTTCTGGAAGGGGGTGGTGGTGGTGGAGGTGGTGATTGAATTAATGTATCAGATACTCTGTTGCTTAGAGAACCCTAAGTAATACATTTAAAAAGGTTGCACCTCAACAATTGCCCACATATGTCAAAAAGTCATACTCGAATGCCCAAAACCATAGGGATTTTTCTCATTTAAAGGAGCACCGTGCATTAGTTCACAATTTCTCAGGCAGTAGGAGAACTTGGTCTCCAGTAGCTACTGTTGCTTGGAACACTGCAGAAAGCATAGGCTTAAGCTTTCTAGGAAGCAAGACTTTGACGGGCAGAGAAATTTGTTGCACTGTCACCAGCTACCTAACCACCAAGCTCTGTAAGGATCACCATTTCCTAGTCCCAGGGCTTCTAAGTCTCTTTGATATCTAAATGCCAGTAAATTCTTCCTCCCAGATTTTTCTTTTTGATGGGACTTTATGACAGCCATGTTGATGATGACTAGGGCAATGTTATTGTCAAGAAGCTGGAATATATATATATATATATATATATATATATATATATATATATATATATATATATATATGTATGTATGTATGTGTAGGATAAAGAAAAATAGTCCCACAAACTCTGCCAATTCTCACCACTTACAAATTCATGACTGTTTTTCTTGTTGTGGAATGGCACACAGGGCTCATGAGCAACACTAGATATTAGTCGGTATCTTCACAGTCTTGAACTGGGCCTTTTCCTTGGACATTGCACTCACTGTCAGATTCCTACACTGCAGTTGGAATGTTAAAATGGTCCATATTTGGAGTTCTCTAATGGACTGGATCTCAACATAGTGAAGATGTTTCCCAGCGGTTTTATTCCCTTTATCTAGAGTTATCTTTGGTCTTTCCCTTTTATTTTACAATGTTCATATTGGTGCTATGGTTAATATATGCGTAGTGTTTACTTTCTTCATTAATTATCAGCTAATGTTCCATTTTGAAAATTAAGTCTCTTGTTTCCCTTTGTATTTTAGGTCACGATTAAACCATTTTTTAAGAATATATCACACATGCCATTTTAATCATACCATCTTAAACATGCCTGTGCTGTACTGTGATCATATTCTCCTGGACCCTTTCAATCCTTCCAGCATATCTCTGTGAGAGATATGATGACTTTGGCAATAGCTCAGTTTTGCTGCTTGCTCATGACCCAGACAACACAAAATATATCTGATTTCAGTGGAACTGCTTTGCTTTATGTGAAACTGTATGTGGTTCTAGCTAATTTAAGTATAACACAGGGGTTCACAACCCAATGTGCTTAGAGTGAGCTCTTGCCCAGACTCTCCTTATATGCTATGCCATTGTTAGTTACTTTTCTAAGTACAATGCTTTGCCTGTGAGTGTCCAGTAAATGATGATGGAAGGGGTTTGTTGTGTTTTGCTGAGATGAATGTAAAAGTACCCGACCCTCCTTAATGATTTTCTTATCTCTGTTCATCAAGGAAAGGAAGTTATTCTTAATTCATGTGCTTATTTGCTTGGTGGCTCAATTTCATAGTGACACTGGGATCATTTTGCAGACATCCCATTCCTTTTTCTTTCAAGAAGTGTTTTCTGTAAACTTGGTGTTTGCCTTGGGGTTCTATTGCTGCCACAAACACCATGACCAACAAGAAAGTTCATAATGAAAGGGATTAAGCAGATTACACTTACAAGATGGCTGTATCTATCTCTAAGAAAGTCAGGACAGGAACTCAAACACTCAAGCAGGTTCCTTGAGGCAGGCAGAATCCATGGAGGATGATCCTTCTGGGCTTCATTGGACTGTTTTAGAATAGAAGCCAGAACCACAAGTTCAAGAGCACCACTCTCTCTGGGCTTGGCCCTCCCCCATTGATGGCTAATTGAGAAAATGCCTAACAGCTGTGTATCATGAAGGCCTTTCCTCCACTGAGTTCCATTCCTCTCAGATGACACTACCTTGTGTCCGGTTTGCACACCATTCCTTCCAGGACAGTGTTCTTTCTCGTTCAGAGTTTTTATAGAATCAGTGCATCCAAGAAGCCTGGGCTCTGCCTGGTTTGGAGCCAGTTTGTGACCATCCACAGTGGTTTCTCAAGACTCAACGGAGGAAGAGTTTTCCTTTTCTCTGAATTCAATATTTACATATGTAAAGGAATTCTTTATAAAATCCTTTCAAATGTTCTATGATTAAAGAGTTGAAACATCCTTGCAAGTCCCTCTGGATTGTAAGATGCTTAGAATAACACAATTTCCCTAGCTTCTGCACCTGGTGTCTCTTAATCAGATTGGCCAAGGTTCTCACTGTAATGCATTCTTGACCATGACACCCCTCGTGCTTTGTTTCACCTCACTGTTGTCTTTTCCATTTACATAGCGGTGATGGCACCCTGCTTTTTATGATGATTTCTCATCAAGCGTTTTGAGTTGGGATCTTCTAGTCTTTGAAGTGTGCCATCATTATGGGCTTGGGTGCATCATAAGGGTTATGGGGTATGTCATATTTCATAGAAGAGAATTCATGGCATTTGACCATCATATAAAATTGCTTTCATTTTTGATTCTAGCATTGATTGCACCAGGAATTATCAACAAGATAAAATGGTTGAAATTGAGGCGAGCGTCATGGCCAGCCACTTGGAAGACGGCATCCTTGAAGAGGACTTCAGAATCCTAACATCTGTAGGCTTTGGTTCATTTGGGGAAGTGAAGCTTGCCTGCCACCTTCCCACAAATACACAGGTTGCTGTCAAGGTGCTGGAGAAAAATCCAGATGCTGTGTGTGACAACAGCTCTGAAGTAGAGATCCTCCAGTCTTTGGAACACAGAAACATAGTTCGATTTTTTCATGCCATTGACACAGTGAACATGACGTATGTTGTTATGGAGTATGTTCCCGGAAAGGATTTGGAGATGCTCCTCAGGAACGTAGCCTATCTAACGGAGGATGAAGCTAGACCAATATTCCAACAGGTGGTGGTGGCGGTGCACTTTCTCCACCAAAGACTCATAGCACATCGAGATATTAAATTGGAGAATATCCTCATTGACAGAGCTGGAAACGTCAAGCTTTGTGACTTTGGAATGGCCATTCAGCTCAAAGAGGGGCAGACGTTGAAACGGCGCTGTGGCTCCTTGCACTATATGGCTCCAGAGGTCTTGGCAGGGAAACCCTATGATGGGCTGGCAGTTGACATGTGGAGCTTGGGAGTTGTCCTCTATGTGCTCCTAACAGGACAATTTCCATACTCAGAAAGGACATTCCATGGTATGCATAGGGTCATCACCAACACAAAGTATCCCATTCCCTACCACCTGTCAAAGGCCTGCTGCCAAACCATTGCACGATTACTGGCAGTCCCAACCCGCCACAGGATAACAATATGCCAGCTCCAGGAAAGAAGATGGCTGGGCCACATTCAAGACCATGGAGAAACTGCAATGAAGGAAATCCTTCCCAGGGTCGTAGACGTATTGTGCGCCATTGGCTATAGCTGTGAAGAAATTGTGTCAACCCTAACACACAGACAGACAAACGCTAAATTAATAGCAACTGTCAATATACTTAAACATAAATTGAGCTTTGGCGACTGTTTTCAGCAAAATGAGAAGTCCTGTTTAAACATCTGCCCTGTGGGAGCTCTTCAGCCCCTTTTCCCATTGAAGAGGGCAGCCAGCACACCAGCCTTTCCAAAAGTTATACAAGCTGGGAAGTATAACTTTGAGGAGAAAGCGGAAGAAGGAAAAGGCAAGAGATTCCAGAGCGAAAACGTGCAAAACAAACTCTCCAGCTTGCAGCTGTTGCCCTGTTCAGAGGCAAGAGTCAGGGAAGGAAATGCCCAGATGGTGAATGTCATCCGCAGTGCTCCCAGGGACTTTGAAATGTACATGAAGTCTGTGGACAGCCAGCCATTTGATCTCCCCTCGTGTCAATCAGTTCTGCATGCAACACCTGCAGATATTTGGAGCACTGACTCCTCTTCCCAACAACCATCCTCGAGGAACTACATGTCCAATGACCAGCCTCAAAGTGGATCCACATTCTCTGGATCCAGGGCATTCAGGGCATTCAGGATCTGGAAACTGATGAAGAATCGATTAATCCATAACCTCAGAGAACTCTGCTTTCTTCCTTAACCATTACCGACAGAGTCCTGGATCCTCAGAAAACCTACAAAAAAAAGGAGACACAGAAAGAGAAGGATAGATAGATAGATAGATAGATAGATAGATAGATAGATAGAGAAAGATAGATAGAGATAGAGAGATGGAGAGAGAGAGACGGGAAGGGATTATGTGATCAGGACACCAAAATGTTTTCCTCCTTTGTATTTGACTGTTACTTTTCATAAAGAACCTATTGAAATGACAAGAATCTGGAAGAAGTAACCAAGCTAAGACTCCTAACAATAATGGAGAGGATGCCCAAACAGGTCTGAGCATGCAAATGGATGGGGTCGCTCGTCAAGAGTCAAAATCCAGCAACTGACTGAAGCACATGAAGTGATCTACAACAAAGCAACTGGCCAAGCTCTAGCAAGTCAGTCCAAGACAGGGAGCAGAGACTCTAAGAGACAGCGAGGTCAACATCATGAAGGAGACATTTCCAGAGTCAGCTAAAGCAAGCTCATGGAAATCCTGAACTCTAGACCAACAGCTGTGGAGACTCCAATGATTGGAACCAGGCCCTCTGTAGGCACAAACACTTGTGAAGCTTGAACTATTGAGAAACCCTGACAGTGGGATGAGGGTCGAACTTGGTACTTGAGCCAGCTAGTTGGCTCCCATTCACTATCCTGGGGTGCCATGCTCAGACAAAGTGCTTAGCAGAGGTAATTGTGTTTCCCCAACATATTGTGCCAGATCTTGTTGAGTCCTCCCGAGTAGTGGACTGGGGCATGCAAGTTGTTGGTGTAATGGTGGGTACAGGAACAAGGACTGAATCTGGAATGTAAAATCAAAATTAATATAATAAACAACTTCTCAAAGAGAGAAAACATCCAAGTGCAATGTCTTCTTTTACAGTCTTAACCATGGGATGCTATAATGACCTCTCACTTGAAATCATCTCCCAATCCCACTGACAAACCAGAACTAGGTGTCTCCAGAGCTGAGCTTCATGCAGCACACACCTAAGTGACAGAGTTACAATCAATGAAGTGGAAGCTCAGGCAAAGACATACAAGACGTTGGGAAACAATTAACAAAGTAAACACAAATGACTGAATCGTATTACAAACACGGAACTAACAGCAGATTTAAAACACACACACACACACACACACACACACACACACACACACACACACACACACACAAAACCAAAACCTTCAGTCTCCCCAAATGACCAATTCCAATTTAAGGGTCAAGGGTAGGAGTGCTTGAATCAAATCTGAGACAAAGTATTCGAAGGACTGATTGTAAATATGTTCAGGTAACTCAAAATATCATGATAAACTCATGAAGCCAGGAGGGCAGTTTGGGTGTTTGTCTTCCATCTCAGCAATTTTTAGGCAAGGGCAAATGGACCTCTGTAAATTCTTGGCTTGAGATGTTGTAGCCTCAGACAGCCCTGCTGGTCTGCTGAGAGACTCATTCAGTGGGTTAGTGGTGGGGTTGCGTGGGACTGTGGTACCTCCTGAAGGTTACAGACACACAGGTAGAGCCTGGCATGACTTGGGGTGGGGATTCTCAAGGAAAGAGAAGTATGTCGCAGCCAGAATCTCACGTGATCATTCCTCAATCCCTGCAAGGCCTGCCTATCTATTAGACCACATTGTCGCTGGGAAATGGCATGATGTATCAAAAGAGTTCCATGGATGATCTAGTACTTATGTTTCCCAAAACTTAAAAACAGTCTCCTAGGAGTTGCTAAAATCTTTAATCCCAGAATTGTAGAGCAAGAGGCATCCAGATCACAAAAGTTCAAGCTTCATCTCATTTTCCAATGGAATTCCGGGAAACCCAAACCTGATACACACAAAAACAACTTTCAACAACTACAAGAACACAACAAATAAACAAACAAACAAACAAACAAACAAACAAACCGTGACAGAAACAAAGCTTGAGCAAGCCAGAGGCAGAGGCAGGAGGAGTTGTGTGAGTTCCAGGTGGTCCTGGACTTGATAGCTTGTTCCAGCACAGGCACCAAAAAAATAGAGGGAAACACTGTCTTGATGAAAAACCAAAACAAAGAAAAGAGAAAGTGGAGGAAGGAAGGAAGGAATGGAAGGAAGAGTGGAGGGAAGGAGGGAGGGGGGAGACAGGGAGGGAGGGAGGAAGGAAGCAAAGTACAGAAACACAGAAAGCAAGATAAAAGAAAACAAATCTGGAACCAGTCCAACGACTAATTTTATTGAATATTTGCTTGTAAAGGTCGTTGGGCAGATTAATATGCTGTGTGACACACTGCATAATGGACTCTATGAGAGTCATTAAGGCCTTAGTGCTTGGAGAAACTCTCAGAACTTCAAATTAAATCAGGAAGCAGAGAGAGGGACCGGAGTAGGCTAGACTCCTTAGTCTCAAGGCCAAGGCCAGCGATGGAAATCTGCTTTTTGAATGACATGGTTGGGTATCAACTTGACAACATGTCTAATGAACCTCAACCTATATATGGAAAGCACCCCTGGGAAACATCTATTTTGATGGATTTGCCCTGGATCAAGAGTTATGAAATGCCCCTCTAGGAGGATATGTTGGTGGGAGGTCTGAAGACACACACTTTTAAAGCAGATCTTGGACCGGAAGACACACCTTTCTTACAGCCCCACCTTCTGCTGGGTGACTATTTAAGGCCATTCGATGAAGAGGATTTTTCTCTTCCCTGCCTTGCCCATGACAAGTTAGCAGTCCATTCCAGGTCTGGAATTAGAGACTATTCCTTTGGTGTTCCAGCCTATACTGAAGAATAGTGGAGAGATACGGCCTTGTGGAATGAAAAACTCCTGGACTTTTGACTGCAGTCCGTAAGTCATACCAGTAATTTCTGGAAGGGGGTGGTGGTGGTGGAGGTGGTGATTGAATTAATGTATCAGATACTCTGTTGCTTAGAGAACCCTAAGTAATACATTTAAAAAGGTTGCACCTCAACAATTGCCCACATATGTCAAAAAGTCATACTCGAATGCCCAAAACCATAGGGATTTTTCTCATTTAAAGGAGCACCGTGCATTAGTTCACAATTTCTCAGGCAGTAGGAGAACTTGGTCTCCAGTAGCTACTGTTGCTTGGAACACTGCAGAAAGCATAGGCTTAAGCTTTCTAGGAAGCAAGACTTTGACGGGCAGAGAAATTTGTTGCACTGTCACCAGCTACCTAACCACCAAGCTCTGTAAGGATCACCATTTCCTAGTCCCAGGGCTTCTAAGTCTCTTTGATATCTAAATGCCAGTAAATTCTTCCTCCCAGATTTTTCTTTTTGATGGGACTTTATGACAGCCATGTTGATGATGACTAGGGCAATGTTATTGTCAAGAAGCTGGAATATATATATATATATATATATATATATATATATATATATATATATATATGTAGGATAAAGAAAAATAGTCCCACAAACTCTGCCAATTCTCACCACTTACAAATTCATGACTGTTTTTCTTGTTGTGGAATGGCACACAGGGCTCATGAGCAACACTAGATATTAGTCGGTATCTTCACAGTCTTGAACTGGGCCTTTTCCTTGGACATTGCACTCACTGTCAGATTCCTACACTGCAGTTGGAATGTTAAAATGGTCCATATTTGGAGTTCTCTAATGGACTGGATCTCAACATAGTGAAGATGTTTCCCAGCGGTTTTATTCCCTTTATCTAGAGTTATCTTTGGTCTTTCCCTTTTATTTTACAATGTTCGTATTGGTGCTATGGTTATTATATGCGTAGTGTTTACTTTCTTCATTAATTATCAGCTAAGGTTCCATTTTGAAAATTAAGTCTCTTGTTTCCCTTTGTATTTTAGTTCACGATTAAACCATTTCTTAAGAATATATCACACATGCCATTTTAATTATACCATCTTAAACATGCCTGTGCTGTACTGTGATCATATTCTCCTGGACCCTCTCAAACCTTCCAGCATATCTCTGTGAGAGATATGATGACTTTGGCAATAGCTCAGTTTTGCTGCTTGCTCATGACCCAGACAACACAAAATATATCTGATTTCAGTGGAACTGCTTTGCTTTATGTGAAACTGTATGTGGTTCTAGCTAATTTAAGTATAACACAGGGGTTCACAACCCAATGTGCTTAGAGTGAGCTCTTGCCCAGACTCTCCTTATATGCTATGCCATTGTTAGTTACTTTTCTAAGTACAATGCTTTGCCTGTGAGTGTCCAGTAAATGATGATGGAAGGGGTTTGTTGTGTTTTGCTGAGATGAATGTAAACTTACCCGACCCTCCTTAATGATTTTCTTATCTCTGTTCATCAAGGAAAGGAAGTTATTCTTAATTCATGTGCTTATTTGCTTGGTGGCTCAATTTCATAGTGACACTGGGATCATTTTGCAGACATCCCATTCCTTTTTCTTTCAAGAAGTGTTTTCTGTAAACTTGGTGTTTGCCTTGGGGTTCTATTGCTGCCCCAAACACCATGACCATCAAGAAAGTTCATAATGAAAGGGATTAAGCAGATTACACTTACAAGATGGCTGTATCTATCTCTAAGAAAGTCAGGACAGGAACTCAAACACTCAAGCAGGTTCCTTGAGGCAGGCAGAATCCATGGAGGATGATCCTTCTGGGCTTCATTGGACTGTTTTAGAATAGGAGCCAGAACCACAAGTTCAAGAGCACCACTCTCTCTGGGCTTGGCCCTCCCCCATTGATGGCTAATTGAGAAAATGCCTAACAGCTGTGTATCATGAAGGCCTTTCCTCCACTGAGTTTCATTCCTCTCAGATGACACTACCTTGTGTCTGGTTTGCACACCATTCCTTCCAGGACAGTGTTCTTTCTCGTTCAGAGTTTTTATAGAATCAGTGCATCCAAGAAGCCTGGGCTCTGCCTGGTTTGGAGCCAGTTTGTGACCATCCACAGTGGTTTCTCAAGACTCAATTGAGGAAGAGTTTTCCTTTTCTCTGAATTCAATATTTACATATGTAAAGGAATTCTTTATAAAATCCTTTCAAATGTTCTATGATTAAAGAGTTGAAACATCCTTGCAAGTCCCTCTGGATTGTAAGATGCTTAGAATAACACAATTTCCCTAGCTTCTGCACCTGGTGTCTCTTAATCAGATTGGCCAAGGTTCTCATTGTAATGCATTCTTGACCATGACACCCTTCGTGATTTGTTTCACCTCAGTATTGTCTTTTCCATATACATAACGGTGATGGCACCCTGCTTTTTATGATGATTTCTCATCAAGCGTTTTGAGTTGGGATCTTCTAGTCTTTGAAATGTGCCATCATTATGGGTTTGGGTGCATCATAAGGGTTATGGGGTATGTCATATTTCATAGAAGAGAATTCATGGCATTTGACCATCATATAAAATTGCTTTCATTTTTGATTCTAGCATTGATTGCACCAGGAATTATCAACAAGATAAAATGTTTGAAATTGAGGCGAGCATCATGGCCAGCCACTTGGAAGACGACATCCTTGAAGAGGACTTCAGAATCCTAACATCTGTAGGCTTTGGTTCATTTGGGGAAGTGAAGCTTGCCTGCCACCTTCCCACAAATACACAGGTTGCTGTCAAGGTGCTGGAGAAAAATCCAGATGCTGAGTGTGACAACAGCTCTGAAGTAGAGATCCTCCAGTCTTTGGAACACAGAAACATAGTTCGATTTTTTCATGCCATTGACACAGTCAACATGACTTATGTTGTTATGGAGTATGTTCCCGGAAAGGATTTGGAGATGCTCCTCAGGAACGTAGCCTATCTAACGGAGGATGAAGCTAGACCAATATTCCAACAGGTGGTGGTGGCGGTGCACTTTCTCCACCAAAGACTCATAGCACATCGAGATATTAAATTGGAGAATATCCTCATTGACAGAGCTGGAAACGTCAAGCTTTGTGACTTTGGAATGGCCATTCAGCTCAAAGAGGGGCAGACGTTGAAACGGCGCTGTGGCTCCTTGCACTATATGGCTCCAGAGGTCTTGGCAGGGAAACCCTATGATGGGCTGGCAGTTGACATGTGGAGCTTGGGAGTTGTCCTCTATGTGCTCCTAACAGGACAATTTCCATACTCAGAAAGGACATTCCATGGTATGCATAGGGTCATCACCAACACAAAGTATCCCATTCCCTACCACCTGTCAAAGGCCTGCTGCCAAACCATTGCACGATTACTGGCAGTCCCAACCCGCCACAGGATAACAATATGCCAGCTCCAGGAAAGAAGATGGCTGGGCCACATTCAAGACCATGGAGAAACTGCAATGAAGGAAATCCTTCCCAGGGTCGTAGACGTATTGTGCGCCATTGGCTATAGCTGTGAAGAAATTGTGTCAACCCTAACACACAGACAGACAAACGCTAAATTAATAGCAACTGTCAATATACTTAAACATAAATTGAGTTTTGGCGACTGTTATCAGCAAAATGAGAAGTCCTGTTTAAACATCTGCCCTGTGGGAGCTCTTCAGCCCCTTTTCCCATTGAAGAGGGCATCCAGCACACCAGCCTTTCCAAAAGTTATACAAGCTGGGAAGTATAACTTTGAGGAGAAAGCGGAAGAAGGAAAAGGCAAGAGATTCCAGAGCGAAAACGTGCAAAACAAACTCTCCAGCTTGCAGCTGTTGCCCTGTTCAGAGGCAAGAGTCAGGGAAGGAAATGCCCGGATGGTGAATGTCATCCCCAGTGCTCCCAGGGACTTTGAAATGTACATGAAGTCTGTGGACAGCCAGCCATTTGATCTCCCCTCGTGTCAATCAGTTCTGCATGCAACACCTGCAGATATTTGGAGCACTGACTCCTCTTCCCAACAACCATCCTCGAGGACCTACATGTCCAATGACCAGCCTCAAAGTGGATCCACAATCTCTGGATCCAGGGCATTCAGGGCATTCAGGATCTGGAAACTGATGAAGAATCGATTACTCCATAACATCAGAGAACTCTGATTTCTTCCTTAACCATTACCACCTGAGTCCTGGATCCTCAGGAAACCAACAAAAAAAGGAGACACAGAAAGAGAAGGATAGATAGATAGATAGATAGATAGATAGATAGATAGATAGATAGATAGATAGAGATAGAGAGATGGAGAGAGAGAGACCGGAAGGGATTATGTGATCAGGACCAAAACCAAAATGTTTGCCTCCTTTGTATTTGACTGTTACTTTTCATAAAGAACCTATTGAAATGACAAGAATCTGGAAGAAGTAACCAAGCTAAGACTCCTAACAATAATGGAGAGGATGCCCAAACAGGTCTGAGCATGCAAATGGATGGGGTCGCTCGTCAAGAGTCAAAATCCAGCAACTGACTGAAGCACATGAAGTGATCTACAACAAAGCAACTGGCCAAGCTCTAGCAAGTCAGTCCAAGACAGGGAGCAGAGACTCTAAGAGACAGCGAGGTCAACATCATGAAGGAGACACTTCCAGAGTCAGCTAAAGCAAGCTCATGGAAATCCTGAACTCTAGACCAACAGCTGTGGAGACTCCAATGATTGGAACCAGGCCCTCTGTAGGCACAAACACTTGTGAAGCTTGAACTATTGAGAAACCCTGACAGTGGGATGAGGGTCGAACTTGGTACATTGAGCCAGCTAGTTGGCTCCCATTCACTATCCTGGGGTGCCATGCTCAGACAAAGTGCTTAGCAGAGGTAATTGTGTTTCCCCAACATATTGTGCCAGATCTTGTTGAGTCCTCCCGAGTAGTGGACTGGGGCATGCAAGTTGTTGGTGTAATGGTGGGTACAGGAACAAGGACTGAATCTGGAATGTAAAATCAAAATTAATATAATAAACAACTTCTCAAAGAGAGAAAACATCCAAGTGCAATGTCTTCTTTTACAGTCTTAACCATGGGATGCTATAATGACCTCTCACTTGAAATCATCTCCCAATCCCACTGACAAACCAGAACTAGGTGTCTCCAGAGCTGAGCTTCATGCAGCACACACCTAAGTGACAGAGTTACAATCAATGAAGTGGAAGCTCAGGCAAAGACATACAAGACGTTGGGAAACAATTAACAAAGTAAACACAAATGACTGAACCGTATTACAAACACGGAGCTAACAGCAGATTTAAAACACACACACACACACACACACACACACACACACACACACACACACACACACAAAACCAAAACCTTCAGTCTCCCCAAATGACCAATTCCAATTTAAGGGTCAAGGGTAGGAGTGCTTGAATCAAATCTGAGACAAAGTATTCGAAGGACTGATTGTAAATATGTTCAGGTAACTCAAAATATCATGATAAACTCATGAAGCCGGGAGGGCAGTTTGGGTGTTTGTCTTCCATCTCAGCAATCTTTAGGCAAGGGCAAATGGACCTCTGTAAATTCTTGGCTTGAGATGTTGTAGCCTCAGACAGCCCTGCTGGTCTGCTGAGAGACTCATTCAGTGGGTTAGGGGTGGGGTTGCGTGGGACTGTGGTACCTCCTGAAGTTTACAGACACACAGGTAGAGCCTGGCATGACTTGGGGTGGGGCTTCTCAAGGAAAGAGTGGTATGTGGCA
Organism: Cricetiscus sungorus; assembly: GCA_030556225.1. Taxonomy (NCBI): domain Eukaryota; kingdom Metazoa; phylum Chordata; class Mammalia; order Rodentia; family Cricetidae; genus Cricetiscus; species Cricetiscus sungorus. The sequence continues at coordinate 3,423 of JANBXA010000519.1, read as the reverse complement.
GCCAGAATCTCACGTGATCATTCCTCAATCCCTGCAAGGCCTGCCTATCCATTAGACCACCTTGTCGCTGGGAAATGGCATGATGTATCAAAAGAGTTCCATGGATGATCTAGTACTTATGTTTCCCAAAACTTAAAAACAGTCTCCTAGGAGTTGCTAAAATCTTTAATCCCAGAATTGTAGAGCAAGAGGCATCCAGATCACAAAAGTTCAAGCTTCATCTCATTTTCCAATGGAATTCCGGGAAACCCAAACCTGATACACACAAAAACAACTTTCAACAACTACAAGAACACAACAAACAAACAAACAAACAAACAAACAAACAAACAAACCATGACAGAAACAAAGCTTGAGCAAGCCAGAGGCAGAGGCAGGAGGAGTTGTGTGAGTTCCAGGTGGTCCTGGACTTGATAGCTTGTTCCAGCACAGGCACCAAAAAAATAGAGGGAAACACTGTCTTGATGAAAAACCAAAACAAAGAAAAGAGAAAGTGGAGGAAGGAAGGAAGGAATGGAAGGAAGAGTGGAGGGAAGGAGGGAGGGCGGAGACAGGGAGGGAGGGAGGAAGGAAGCAAAGTACAGAAACACAGAAAGCAAGATAAAAGAAAACAAATCTGGAACCAGTCCAACGACTAATTTTATTGAATATTTGCTTGTAAAGGTCGTTGGGCAGATTACATATACTGTGTGACACACTGCATAGGACTCTATGAGAGTCATTAAGGCCTTAGTGCTTGGAGAAACTCTCAGAACTTCAAATTAAATCAGGAAGCAGAGAGAGGGACCGGAGTAGGCTAGACTCCTTAGTCTCAAGGCCAAGGCCAGCGATGGAAATCTGCTTTTTGAATGACATGGTTGGGTATCAACTTGACAACATGTCTAATGAACCTCAACCTATATATGGAAAGCACCCCTGGGAAACATCTATTTTGATGGATTTGCCCTGGATCAAGAGTTATGAAATGCCCCTCTAGGAGGATATGTTGGTGGGAGGTCTGAAGACACACACTTTTAATGCAGATCTTGGACCGGAAGACACACCTTTCTTACAGCCCCACCTTCTGCTGGGTGACTATTTAAGGCCATTCGATGAAGAGGATTTTTCTCTTCCCTGCCTTGCCCATGACAAGTTAGCAGTCCATTCCAGGTCTGGAATTAGAGACTATTCCTTTGGTGTTCCAGCCTATACTGAAGAATAGTGGAGAGATACGGCCTTGTGGAATGAAAAACTCCTGGACTTTTGACTGCAGTCCGTAAGTCATACCAGTAATTTCTGGAAGGGGGTGGTGGTGGTGGAGGTGGTGATTGAATTAATGTATCAGATACTCTGTTGCTTAGAGAACCCTAAGTAATACATTTAAAAAGGTTGCACCTCAAGAATTGCCCACATATGTCAAAAAGTCATACTCGAATGCCCAAAACCATAGGGATTTTTCTCATTTAAAGGAGCACCGTGCATTAGTTCACAATTTCTCAGGCAGTATGAGAACTTGGTCTCCAGTAGCTACTGTTGCTTGGAACACTGCAGAAAGCATAGGCTTAAGCTTTCTAGGAAGCAAGACTTTGACGGGCAGAGAAATTTGTTGCACTGTCACCAGCTACCTAACCACCAAGCTCTGTAAGGATCACCATTTCCTAGTCCCAGGGCTTCTAAGTCTCTTTGATATCTAAATGCCAGTAAATTCTTCCTCCCAGATTTTTCTTTTTCATGGGACTTCATGACAGCCATGTTGATGATGAGTAGGGCAATGTTATGGTCAAGAAGCTGGAATATATATATATATATATATATATATATATATATATATATATGTAGGATAAAGAAAAATAGTCCCACAAACTCTGCCAATTCTCACCACTTACAAATTCATGACTGTTTTTCTTGTTGTGGAATGGCACACAGGGCTCATGAGCAACACTAGATATTAGTCGGTATCTTCACAGTCTTGAACTGGGCCTTTTCCTTGGACATTGCACTCACTGTCAGATTCCTACACTGCAGTGGGAATGTTAAAATGGTCCATATTTGGAGTTCTCTAATGGACTGGATCTCAACATAGTGAAGATGTTTCCCAGCGGTTTTATTCCCTTTATCTAGAGTTATCTTTGGTCTTTCCCTTTTATTTTACAATGTTCATATTGGTGCTATGGTTAATATATGCGTAGTGTTTACTTTCTTCATTAATTATCAGCTAATGTTCCATTTTGAAAATTAAGTCTCTTGTTTCCCTTTGTATTTTAGTTCACGATTAAACCATTTCTTAAGAATATATCACGCATGCCATTTTAATTATACCATCTTAAACATGCCTGTGCTGTACTGTGATCATATTCTCCTGGACCCTTTCAATCCTTCCAGCATATCTCTGTGAGAGATATGATGACTTTGGCAATAGCTCAGTTTTGCTGCTTGCTCATGACCCAGACAACACAAAATATATCTGATTTCAGTGGAACTGCTTTGCTTTATGTGAAACTGTATGTGGTTCTAGCTAATTTAAGTATAACACAGGGGTTCACAACCCAATGTGCTTAGAGTGAGCTCTTGCCCAGACTCTCCTTATATGCTATGCCATTGTTAGTTACTTTTCTAAGTACAATGCTTTGCCTGTGAGTGTCCAGTAAATGATGATGGAAGGGGTTTGCTGTGTTTTGCTGAGATGAATGTAAAAGTACCCGACCCTCCTTAATGATTTTCTTATCTCTGTTCATCAAGGAAAGGAAGTTATTCTTAATTCATGTGCTTATTTGCTTGGTGGCTCAATTTCATAGTGACACTGGGATCATTTTGCAGACATCCCATTCCTTTTTCTTTCAAGAAGTGTTTTCTGTAAACTTGGTGTTTGCCTTGGGGTTCTATTGCTGCCCCAAACACCATGACCATCAAGAAAGTTCATAATGAAAGGGATTAAGCAGATTACACTTACAAGATGGCTGTATCTATCTCTAAGAAAGTCAGGACAGGAACTCAAACACTCAAGCAGGTTCCTTGAGGCAGGCAGAATCCATGGAGGATGATCCTTCTGGGCTTCATTGGACTGTTTTAGAATAGGAGCCAGAACCACAAGTTCAAGAGCACCACTCTCTCTGGGCTTGGCCCTCCCCCATTGATGGCTAATTGAGAAAATGCCTAACAGCTGTGTATCATGAAGGCCTTTCCTCCACTGAGTTCCATTCCTCTCAGATGACACTACCTTGTGTCCGGTTTGCACACCATTCCTTCCAGGACAGTGTTCTTTCTCGTTCAGAGTTTTTATAGAATCAGTGCATCCAAGAAGCCTGGGCTCTGCCTGGTTTGGAGCCAGTTTGTGACCATCCACAGTGGTTTCTCAAGACTCAATTGAGGAAGAGTTTTCCTTTTCTCTGAATTCAATATTTACATATGTAAAGGAATTCTTTATAAAATCCTTTCAAATGTTCT
>JANBXA010000518.1:0-34421 GCA_030556225.1 Cricetiscus sungorus | reverse complement strand
TATTTCCCATCACAATTATGATTATGTGCATGGATATGCTCTCCTCTCCCCCGTCTTCTCACTTTTTCTTTCTCCTAAAACTCTCTTCACACCTCCCATGTGGCCAAATTGCTTAGGAGATTTTTTCCCTCTCACCTCCTGTGGCGTATAATGTATGTCTCTCTTAGAATCCTTCTTTCCTAGCTTTTCTGACAGTGTGAATAATGAAGGGAAATATAGGAAACTATAGGAATTGCAAATTTAATCATTACCTACCATCTGTTGAGTGTTACTCCTTTAAAAGAATTGGATAGTGGTTTGTGGACATCTTGTTGGCACATATATGTGATTTCATTGCTGTGAAATGTAATTGTTAAGAACGAACAAAGATGTTGAAAACATAGAGAAACCTTGCCTCAAAACAAAACAAAACAAAAAGCAGTGAGTCTAGTGCTGGGATGGGCAACAATATTTTGACATTACAGTGTGAGTAAAACTCACCTTAGTGGAAACAAATATGGCACGACTGAGTGTTGTTCCTTGACTCGCTTTACAGAGGGTGTCTCATTTGGTATAAAGGAAGAAAAGAGAGTGAGTTGATGCATAGGCCTATGAAAACTTTCTGTAATTTCCACTGCTGTGATGTTGTTGTCTCCCAAATGAAGACTAGTGAGGTACAGAATTTACTATATAGAGAGAACTATTCTCAAAATAAAGAACTAATACTGAAGACTGCAAAGTGACATGGTGAGAATCTCAATTTTAGAGAGAGGGATACAATGCCCACACAGATGAGTAGACATTTAAAGAGACTATCAAGTTCATGTTTATTTAATGTGTTCTATGTGGGCAATACACACAAACAGAAATGTCTGTTTAGTTTCAGGATTTTCTGGATATAAATTTTATTACACTGGTAGCCTCTAACATGCAGATATGCCCCACTTTCCATGGCAAATTTGGATTAAAACAAAAACATCAACATGCATCAAGAAAAAAATATTTTTTGGAGACAGCTTTCCATTTTGAACATGCTGAGAGTTTGTGAACTTATTCTGAAGTCAAGGCTGACCTCAAACTCAGAGATTTCCTTCACTCTGCCTACACAGGGCTGGGATGAGAAGTATGCCTCTCACTGCCAGGAATGAAAAAGTCTTAATTGAAATTCAAAGTAAACCAACATTGTTAGAAATTCAAAAGAAAAAGAAGTAGTCCTTTGGCTCAATCCAACAACCTCTAAACTAGAAGCTTGAGATTTGGTATGAAAATTTTGAGTTTCAGTCAAATAATATGATTCATGTTAAAAAAAAACATTAATAAGCTTCTGAAGAGGTTTTTCAATGCTTAAGAGCAAGGTCTAATATTTCGTGAAGTTGCAAGCTTTGTTTCCTGCCTACTCATGATGATTTACAAAGGACTATATCTCCCTTTCCAATGTACTGTATTCTCTTTTATGCCTTTCTGGGCACTGGGAAGTTATGTGGTGCACATATGCACATTCTGACAAAATACATCCACAGAAAGTAAATATAAATAATTTTTAAAAAAAATAACTGGGTATAGGGACACTCTTTGTTAATCTCAGCATGCTGTGGTTGAGGAAGTTAATTTATGTGATTTTTATTCTTATCTGGGCTACATGACATATTTCAGCAATGCTAGTGCTATTCACAAAATTAATGTAATATAATGAAAACAATTTTAATAAAATAATATTATAATGATAGTGATAAAAACAATACAAATAAGTCGTTTTGGTTTTGTGAGCCCTGTATGAACTGTGGATTTTATGCCCAACTATGGGAAATGCCTAAATCAAATGAGCCTAAGGAGTAAGTAGTTGTTAAAATCCTGGATTATTTATGAGATGGTACTTCAAAAAAGAAAAAGAAAGAAAGAAAGAAAGAAAGAAACTGCATGTGTTAACTAATTTTGCAGCAGAAGACCACAGGAATGTCAACTAAGGAGTCATTGATGGAGATCAAAGGATACCAATAAGAAATAAATTGCACCCTGCCAATTGTGCAATTGATATAGGGACTTTGTGGCAAGTGTGACATGAGAAGGAGCTTGGGGTGAAATCCAAGCTCTGTGGCATGGTGAGTGGGTAGACAACACGTTGTTATTGGCACTTTTCTAAGAAACTTAGTCATAAAAAGCAGGGATCTAGTAGTTTAATCAGAAATAATACTTGGGTTCTGCTTAACAGCATGGTCATTGCATCCAAGCCTATGATGTAAATTAACTTTGCCATGGACAATAAAAATGGAAGAGAGGATAAGGAAAAGAAGGTGGATATGAAAAAGTAGCATGAAGATAGAATGGAACAGAGAAAGAAAGAGGAAGGGAGGGCAGAGGGAATGAAAGGATAAAGGGATGGGTATCGGTGAGGTGATATTGAGCTTTGTAGCAAAAGGCTGCATACTCTACTTTTTGTCCCTTGTAGGAGTCAGTGGGACTGTTCCTGGCAGTCCTAAACAGCAGAAGGACTTACAATATAGATAAAACAGAAAATTATTTGCATTTATAATGGAGTATTACCTTTAGTAAAAATGTGTAATCTCATAAAATTGGGAGTAATCATGAAAGTGATAGTCTTTCAAAATTTGAAATGTACCCGTAATCTTCCATAGTAAGTGACAGCAATTCGATGTACAATTGACAAATTTTGCAAACCTGATTGAAAAAAAATGTCTAAATTCTATACTGTTGCCATATTTCCTGCATTTTCAGATGATCAAATATAATTTCTAACACTCCCCACTAAAATTGTAACAGATATACCTAACCTTATTAAAACTGTGATGAAACTGCAATAATTTCAGTTATTAATCTTCTTTCTCTAAGAAATAGAAAACATTTTTCAGTTTACAATTCATTTCTCATTTACTTGGTGATCAGAGTATTTTCCCATAAAATGGCTCTGTTCTGATGTTTTTACAATAATTTTCCAGGGTAAGAAGTAAGCTACACCTTCTGGTTGCTGCTCTGTGAGAATGGCTGTTTGTCAGTATGAATGTCATTTCTGGTCCAATATGTTTGTTATTGTTCTTGGTGGTGTTTGGGTTTTTATTGGTGGTGGTGGTGATGATGGTGTTGGTGGTGGTGGTGGTGGTGTTATATTAGATTTTCTTTTTTGTTTTTGTGCACTACTACAATTATTCACTCGCCTACCTTTTCCCAAAATTGCAACTATACCATATGATCAAATTGTTCAAAGGTAAGCGGATGAAGAGAAACATATTTTCATTTCAGTATATAGAAATGGATTATGGTAGAGGTAGAAGAATGGTGTTGTGTCCATTCTGGAAATATGAAAATTGAAGCGCAGTAAATATACTTAAATACTCATCACTCTAGCTGAAGGGCATAATGAATCATAGCCATTTAGTTTCTAGGTAGGAGATTTAAAAATAAGTATAATTCAAAAAAGAGGTGCCTATGTTAGGAAGAAAATCAGTGAGGATATAATGTGATTCCATAAGTGGGTGGAGATACTTTAGTATATGGGAGGTTTAGTAAAATGTGACAGAATGTTGGATCATAACTGTTTCTTGGCAATCTAGCTATAATTCTGTATTCTTATATCTTCAGCCCAAGGATTAGAGAGAAGCTTAGATGTAGTGTTATCATTGCATATTTTACTCTTCCAAGATGTGTCCCATTCAACCTTTTATGGGAGTATATGTGAACATCGATTTTCCAAACCAGGTCATGGGCAAATCTCTGGAAGGGGGACTGCAGATATTAATATTACCCAAGTGAAGACTACCTAGTATTAGGGAACATAGTCTGTGTGGAAACAGTTCAAACACTTCTGTTGATGAATGTCATCTTCCCTAGGAAGTAAAATTATCGATTAAGAACAAAACAAAACAAAAAACCTCAGTTTAACTATCAAAAGGCTCCCTTCAAGAATGTATTAATCCTTTTGTTAGGATAGCCTGTGGGATAATTTCACATGGGTTTATCACTGATGAGGCAACCATCCAACAAAAATTATCTGATGTCCTCTAAATCCCTGAGCAAACAATGATATTTAATCATTTAGACATTTTATTGGTCAAATCTATGATTAAATAATCAACAGTTACTGGAGTTTGGCACAGTCTTGTGGGAGTCAAGTAAGAGACACCTTGTGGGAGTTGAATATTCCAGACCATATCATTTTCCAATAATGTAATTATTTCACAAATAAAATAGAACTTTATTTAATAAATGATGAGATGAGTTTTATGCCACTTTTGTAAGACCATGTATTTAATTCTGTAATAAACTTATTTAAATAGATGATAACCACATGGCATGGACTGTGAGTCAAGTTTGAAACCCCTTTGGAGAAGTATGATGATGTGCCATATTCTCATTATTTGATTATTATATCAATCGATAATTATGTCATCGATGATAAGGAAATTTGGTCCCACCTTGTGGGAGTTAATATGCAAGACTATATAAATAATTCTATAATTGCATAAATAAATCATTCTCTGTTTCACAAAATGTCCAGTCTGTTTTGTTCTTGGGGAGTTACATATGGGACACAATCACAGCCATGATACCTCTAATTTGGTGAAACATTGTGGGAGCTAATGTGCAAGTCCCCCCCATATATTTATTTGTGTGTTTGTTTAAATCAATCATTATTCCAGGAACAGTTCAGTCTGGCTCCCCCATGGGGGGATTTAAGTATGCAACAGTATCTAATTTAATTTTTTAATTGTTTAATACTTACATATTAATATTTATAGATGATGTCCCCTTGACCGAATCTGGCTCCTAGATTTTTACATTATTTATTTTACTTTACACTTATATTATGTATAATACCATCCAGTTATTTACTATTGATTACCAAATATATTTCACATTACTGCTATGCAGTGGATAAAGCAGAAACCTGTGCCAGAAGAAGCTCCCATAGTATGAGAGACACTGGGATATCAGGTGATCACTGATTACATGGTAATATATGTTAACAAATAAAGGAGTAAATAATTTAAAAACTGAACAGTTTCACATCATCAATTCACAAGAGGATGCCCCAGACACAACACATGCAGGACACAGTCATCTCTGGTTTTAAAAATTCAATAATTTTATAAGCAGATTATCAGAGTATCTACTCTAATGAACTCTGTATGGTTGATGTCATGATACTCAAATAAGTTGCTGTCATTATGATGCAGCCACTGTGGTAACCAGGAATATAGTAGCAAAGGCTCTGGCAGCAGTGATGGAGGTGGCTCCAACTCAGAGCCAAGAGAGAGCAGCTCTTGACTCTCTGTGATGTCACCTTTAGCCATACTGCTTTGGTAACCATTATGAAGCTGCTGGCATAACCCATGCTGCCTCTTATACTTCTTGTAGTAGAGGACAGTGAAGGCAAGGTTGTGCAAGAAGACCTGTGAGGTGACCTCTGTTAATGCCATGCTCAGCTGAGTCAGATTGTGGCATTTCCTGTATGTGTGCACCCTGGCCTAGTATTTTCTCGATCTGTCATTTTGGAAATAATATCATCCCATAATAGATAGACAGAGAGAGAGAGAGAGAGAGAGAGAGAGAGAGAGAGAGAGAGAGAGAGAGAGAGAGAGAGAGAGACAGGCTGTGTGTCTGTTCCATGCTTCACATTTCTAAGAACTCATAGTTCCCCACAATCACTACACAACAGACCAACAAAGGTTTCATTGTAACCTCACAGCAAATATTCTTTGAGATTTGTATAATCTAAGAATTAGAAGAGGTTAAATAAGTTTGTCTGCAGGAGGCAGGCACAGTGAATTTCATCAGGGGTCATCTTGGAAGATATCAAAAGTGTGAAGGTGGGCCTTTATAGTTCATCAGAGATCATAGGAGACTATCTTTCTGATGGGTACTGAAAAACATTTTCTTGCTGAGTATGGTATATTATTTTAGGTCCACACAGGACTAGGTGCCCTGGATGACATGGATGAGAATGTATATAGAAACCAAGGCCAAATAGAGACACAGAGAGTGTAGGACATAGATATGAATGTAGATTATCTCAACTCCAAATTTGGGAAATATATTACTGTCTCTATGTTACTTGTGGGAAATGAATCACTGTCTCTATGTCACCTGTGGGAAAACATCAGTTTCTCTACATCACCTGTGGGAAAAGCATCACTTTCTCTACCTCAACTCTGTGAATTGTGTCACTGTCTCCAAATTACCTATGTGAAATGCATCATTGTTTCTACCTCCCATGTGGGAAATATATCACTGTATCTAACTCACATGTGAGAAATGCATAACAGTCTCTACCTTATATGTGGGAAATAAATCATTGTCTCTACCTGACCTTTGGGAAATGCATCACTGTCTCTACCTCACCTCTGGGAAATGCATCACTGTCTCTATGTCACAGGTGGCAAATGCATCACTGTCTCTACATCACTTATGGAAAATGCAACACTGTCTCTACCTCATCTGTGGGAAATGCATCACAGTCTCAATGTCACCTGTGGGAAATTCATCATTTTCTCTACCTTAACCTTTGGAAATGTGTCACCTTCTCTAGCCCATCTGTGGGAAATGTGTTATTGTCTCTATGTCACTTGTGGTAAATAAATCACTGTCTCTATGTCCACTGTGGGAAATGGATCACTCTATCTAATTTACCTGTGGGAAAAAAATCATGGTCTTTAACTCATCTGTGGGAAATGAATCACTGTCTCTACCTCAGCAGTGGGAAATTTATCACTGTCTCTATGTCACCTTTGGGAAATGCATCACTGTTTCGACATCACCTGTGCGAAATGAATCATTTCTCTACCTCAACCTTGGGAAATATGTCACATTCTCTACTTCACTTGTGGTAAATACATCACTGTCTCTAAGACCACTGTGGGAAACACATCAATGTCTCTACATCTCCTGTTGGAAAAGAATCACTGACTCTACCTCACCTGTGGTAAATCATCACTGTATGGGCTGAACCTGTGGGAAATACCTTAATTTTACTAACTCAAATGTTTAAAAAGAATCATTGTCTGTACCTCAACTGTGGGAAATGAATGACTATCTCTACCTCAACTGTGGAAAAAGTGTCACCGTCTCTACCTCAATTATGGAAATTTAGTCACTGTTTCTATCTACCCTGTGGGAAATGCATCACTGTAACTATGTCACTAGTGGGAAAAGCATTACTGGATCTACCTCACCTTTTAGAAATGCATCACCATCTCGACGTCACCAGTGGGAAATGCGTTACTTTCTCTAATTCAACCTTGGGAAATATGTCACCATTTCTACCTCTCGCGTGGAAAACACATCATTGTCTCTAACTCTGCTGTTGGAAAAGCATCACTGACTCTAAGTCCCCTGTGGGAAATGCATCACTGTCTGGAACTCAGCTGTGTGAAATGTGTCACAGTCTAGACTGATCCTGAGGAAAATACATCGATGTCTGTACCTCCTCCTTGGCAAATGCGTCACAGTCTCTACCTCACTTGTGGGAAATGCATCACCATCTCTACCTCACCATTGGGAAAAGAATCAATGTTGCTATCTCCCCTGTGGGGAATGCATCACTGTCTCTACCTCACCTGTGGGAAATGCATCACAATCTCTACCTCAACTATGTGAATTGTGTCACTGTCTCTAACATACCTGTGTGAAATGCATCATTGTCTCTACCTCACCTGTGGGAAATGTATCACTGTATCTACCTCACATGTGTGAAATGCTTCACTATCTACCTTACCTGTAGGAAATAAATGATTGTCCCTACCTGATGTTTGGGAAATGCATCACTGTCTCTATATCACTTGTGGGAAATGCATCACTGTCTCTATGTCACTTGTGGAAAATGCATCACTGTCTCCACATCATCTATGGGAAATCCTTTACTTATGGGAAATGCATCACTGACTCTACCTCACCTGTGGGGAATGTATCACTGTCTGGATTCCACCTGTGTAAAATGCATCACTGTCAGGCCTGAAAATGTAGGAAATGCATCACATCTCTACCTCTCCCATTGGAAATGCGTCACAGTCTATACCTCACCTGTGGAAAAGGCATCAGTATCACTGCCTCTCCTGTGGGACATCATCACAGTCTGGTCCTTACCTGAGGGAAATGCTTAAATTAACTAACTCACCAGTGTGAAAAGCATCATTGTCCCTACCTCAACTGTGGGAAATGCTTCACAGTCTCTACCTCACTTATGGAAAATGCGTCATTATCACTGCCTCTCCTATGGGACATCATCACAGTCTGGACCTTACCTGAGGGAAATGCTTCTATTAACTAATTCACCAGTGTGAAAAGCATCAATGTCCCTACCTCAACTGTGGGAAATCCATCACTATCTCGACCTCACTTGTGCGAAATACATCACTCTCTCTACTTCACCTATGAGATATACATCACTCTCTATACCTCCTCCATGGGAAATGCCTCACAGTCTCTACCTCTCTTGTTGGAAATGCATCACAGTCTCTGCCTATCCTGTGAGAATTGCATCACTGTCTCTACCTCACCTGTGGGAAAAGAATCACAGTCTCTACCTCTCCTGTGGGAAATGCATCACTGTCAGGCCTGTGGCAAATGCATCCCTGTTGTAAATGTGTCACAGTCTATACCTCACCGATAGAAATACATCACTGTCTCTGCCTCATCTTGGGAAAGGCAACACTGTTTCTACCTCACCTGTGAGAATTCCATCACTGTCTTTGCCTCTCCTCTGGGAAATGCATTACCCTCTGGACTGCACCTCAGGGAAAGGCATCACTGTATCTAAATCACATCTGGGAAAACAATATTTGTCTGTAACTCGCCTGTGGGCAATGCATCACTGTCTTGACCTCACTTGTTGAAAAATAATCATTGTCTGTACCTCACCAGGGGGAAATGAAACAGTCTCTCTTAATGAAGTGTGGAAATTGCACCACAGTCTCTAACTCACCTGTGGAAAATGCATCATTGCCTCCTCCTCACCTGTGAAAATTGTGTCACTGTCTCTATGCCACTTGTGGGAAATGCATCACTGTCACCACTTCACTTTAGAAAAATGCATCACTGTTTCTACCTCTCCTGTAGGAAATGCATCATTGTCTCCACTTCAACTGTGGGAATTGTGTACTGTCTTTATATCACTTCTGGGAAATGGATCACTGGAACCATTTCTGTCTTTATATCACCTGTGGGAAATTAATCACAGTCTCAGTGTCTCCTGTGGAAATTCATTATTGCCTCTACCTCAAGTTTTGGAAACGTGTCAGCTTCTCTCCCTCACCTGTGGGAAATGTGTCTTTGTCTCTATGTCACTAGTTGTAAATACATCACTGTCTCTATTTCCACTGTGGGTAAAGCATCAGTCGATCTAACTCACCTGTGGTAAATACATCATTATCTCTAAGTCCCCTGTGGGAAAAGCATCAGTGTCTCTACCTCACCTGTGTGAAATGCATCACTGTCTGTAACTCACCTGTGTGAAATGCGTCACAGTCTAGACTGAACCTGTGGGAAATGCATCACTATTTCTACCTCCTCCGTGGGAAATTCCTCACAGTCTCCACCTCATCTGTGGGAAATGCATCACTGTCTCGAAGTCTCTTGTGCAAAATGCATCACTGTCTCTATGTTACTTTTGGGAAATACATCACTGGATCTACCTCACCTGTAGTAAATGCATGCCTGTCTCCACCTCAAACTTGGGAAATGTGTCAACATCTCTACCACACCTGTGGGAAATGTGTCTTTGTCTTTATGTCACTTGTGGTAATTACATCATTGTCTCTAAGTCATCTGTGCATAATGCATCTTTGTCTCTACCTCACCTGTGGGTAATGCATCACTGTCTCTACCTCACGATTGGTGAAAAACCATTGTCTCTACCTCACCTGTGGGAAATGCATCAATGTCTCAACTACACTGATGGGAAAAGATTCATTGTTGCTACCTCACCTGTGGGGAATGCATCACTGTTTCTCCCTCACCTGTGGGAAATGCATCGCTGTTTCTACCTCACCTGTAGGAAATGCATCTTTGTCTCTAACTCAACTGTGGCATTTGAGTCAATGTCTCTACTCAACTGTGGGAAATGCATCACTGTCTATATGGCACTTTTGGGAAATGCATCACTGTCTCTACCTCACTGTGAAATATGTTTCACTGTCTCTACATCACTTTTGGGAAATGCATCACTGTCTATACCACAATTGTGTGAATTGTGTCACTGTCCCTAAATTACCTGTATGAAACGCATCATTGCCTCTACCTCCCATGTGTGAAATGTATCACTGTATCTACCTCACATGTGGGAAATGCATCACTGCCTCTACCTTACCTGTGGGAAATAAATCATTGTCTCTACCTGACCTTTGGGAAATGCATCACTGTCTCTATGTCACTTGCGGGAAATGCATCACTGTCTCTACCTCACCTCTGGGAAATATATTACTGCCTCTATATGAAAAGTGGAAAATGCATCACTGTCAGGCCTAAACCTGTGGGAAATGCATCACAATCTCATTGTCACCTGTGAGAAATTCATCATTGTCTCTACCTTAGCTTTTGGGAATGTATCACCTTCTCTACCTCACCTGTGGGAAATGCCTCATTGTCTCTATGTCACTTGTGGTAAATACATCACTGTCTCTATGTCTACTGTGAGAAATGCATCACTCTATCTAACTCACCTGTGGGAAAAAATCATGGTCTTTAACTCACCTGTGGGAAATGCATCACTGTCTCTACCTCACCAGTGAGAAATGCATCACTGTCTCTAACTCACCTGTAGGAAATTCATCATTGTCTCTATCTCAACTGTGGAATATGTGTCACTGTCTCTAAGTCTCTTGTGGGAAAATCATCACTGTCTCTATGTTAATTGTGGGAAAAGCATAACTGTCTCTACCTCACCATTGGCAAAGAATCATTGCCTCTACCTCAACTGTGGGAAATAAATCACTGTCTCAACATCATTGGTGGGAAAATAACCATTGTTGCTACCTTACCTGTGGGGATTTCTTCACTGTCTCTACTCTCTTGTAGTAAATGTAGTAAATGCATCACTGTATCTACCTCAACTGTGGGAAATACATCACAGTCTCAATGTCACCTGTGGGAAATTCATAATTTTCTCTACCTCAACCTTTGAAAATGTGTCCCCTTCTCTACCTCACCTGTAGGAATTGCATCATTTTCCGTATGTCATTTCTTGTAAATACATCACTCTCTCTATGTCCACTGTGGGAACTACATAACTCTATATAACATACCTGTGGGAAAAGAATCATTGTCTTTAACTCACCTGAGGGAAATTCATCACTATCTCTACCTCCCCCCGTTGGAAATGCTTCACAGTCTCTACGTCACCTGTGGGAAATGCACCACTGTCTCTGCCTCTGCTGTGGGAATATCGTCACTGTCTGAGCCATACCATCTGCACCATCCCCACAGTTGAGATAGAGACAATGATGCATTTCCTACAGGTGAGTTAGAGACATTGATGCATTTACCACAGGTGACATAGAGTCAGTGATGAATATCCCATAGTTGAGGTAGAGACAGTGATGAATTTCCCACAGTTGAGGTAGAGACAATGATCCTTTTCACACAATGGTGTAACTGTCTCTTTGTCACTTCTGGGAAATGCATCACTGTCACCATTTCACTTACGGGAAATGCATCAATGTCTCTAAGTCTCTTGTGGGAAATGCATCACTGTCTCTATGTCACTTGTGGGAAAAGCATCACTGGATCTACCTCAACTGTGGGACATGCATCAATGTTTCGACATCACCTGTGGGAAAAGCATCACTTTCTCTACTTCAACCTTGGAAAATATATCACATTCTCTACATCACCTGTGGAAATTGTATCATTGTCTCTATGTCACTTGTGGTAAACACATCACTGTCTAAGTACCCTGTGGGAAATGCATCACTGTATCTATCTCACCTGCTGGAAACCGTCATTGTCTCTACCTCAACTGTGGAAATTGTGTCCCTGTCTCTAACTAACCCGTGTGAAATGCATCATTGTCTCTACCTCACCTGTGGGAAATACATCACTGTCTCTATCTTACCTGTGGGAAATAAATCATTGTCACTACCTGACATTTGGGAAATGAATAACTGTCTCTATGTCACTTGTGGGAAATGCACCACTGTCTCTACCTCACCCATGGGAAATGCATCACTGTCTGGACTGATTCTGTGGGAAATGCATCATTGTCTGGACTGAACCTGTGGGAAAATCATCACTGTTTGGCCATACCACAGGGAAATTCATCAATTTATCTAACTAACCTGTGTGAAAAGAATCATTTTATCTTCCTCAACTGTGGGAAATGCATCACCATCTCTACCTCAACTGTGGGAAAATTATCAGTCTCTACCTCAAGTATGGAAATTTGTCACTGTCTCAATCTAACTGTGAGAAATGCATCACTGTCTCTATGTCACTTGTGGGAAATACATCACTTTCTCTTCATCATCTATGGGAAATGCATCACTGTCTCTACCTAACCTGTGGGAAATGCATCACTGTCTCTACCTCAACTGTAGGAAAAGCATCACTGTTTCTCTCAACTATGGAAATTTCATCACTGTCTCTATCTAACCAATGGGAGATGCATCACTGTCTCTGTGTGACTTGTGGGAAAAGCATCACTGGATCTACCTAACCTGTTTTGACATGCTTCACTTTCTCTACCTCAATATTCGGAAATTGTCACATTCTCTACCTCACCTGTGGGAGTTGTATCATTGTCTCTATGTCACTTGTGGTAAATACATCACTGTCTCTACATACCCTGTGGGAAATGCATCACTGTCTCTCCCTCACCTGCTGGAAAAGCATCAATGACTCTACCTCACCTGTGGGTTTTGCATCACTGTCTGAAACTAAGCTGTGTGAAATGCATCACAGTCTAGACTGAACCTGTGGAAAATGAAATACTGTCTGTATCTCTTTTTTGGGAATTGCATCACAGTCTCTACCTGACCTGTGGGAAATGCATCACTGTCAGACTTGAATCTATGGGGAATGTGTCACTATCTTAACCTCCCCCATTGGAAATATGTCACAGTCCCTACCTCGCCTGTAGGAAATGCACCACTGTCTCTGCCTCTCCTGTGGGAAAATCATCACTGTGTGGGCCATACCAGAGATAAATGCATCAATTTATCTAACTCACCTGTGTGAAAAGAATAATTGTCTCTGCCTCAACTGTGGCATATGCATCACTGTCTCTACCTCAACTGTGGGAAATGCAACAATATCTCGACCTCAACTGTGGGAAATTCATCAATGTCTCTATGTCACCTGTGGTAATTGCATCACAGTCTCTAACCCACCTCTAGGAAATGCATCATTTTCTCTATCTGAACTGTGGGTATTGTGTCATTGTCTCTATGTCACTTGTGGGAAATACATTACTGTCTTCACTTTACTTATGGGAAATGTTTCACTGTCTGTACCTCAATTGTGAGAAATGCCTCTCTGTCTCTACGTCTCTTGTCAGAAAAGCATCACTGTCTCTATGTCACTTGTGGGAAAAGCATCACTGTCTCTACCATACCTGCAGAAAATTCATCACTGTCTCTACCTCAATGTGGGAATTGTGTCACTGTCTCTAACTTACCAGTGTGAAATGCATCATTGTCTCTACATCACCTGTGGGAAATGTATCACTGTCTATATGTTACTTGTGGGAAATGCATCTCTGTCTCCACATCATCTATGGGAAATGCATTACTGTCTCTTCTTCACACGTGTCAAATGCATCACTGTGTCTGTATCACTTATGGGAAATGGATCTCTGCCTCTTCCTCACCTGTGGGAAATACATCATAGTCTCAATGTCACCTGTGGGAAATGCATCACTGTCTCTAAGTCAACTGTTGGAAAGGCATCACTGCGTCTATGTTACATGTGGCAAATGCATCACTGTCTCTACATTACCTCTGGAAAATACATCACTGTGTCATTGTCACCTATGGGAAATGCATTACTGGATCAACCTCACCTGTGGAAAATGCATCTTTTTCTCTACTTCAACCTTTGGAAATGTGTCACCTTCTCCTACTCACTTGTGGGAAATGCATTATTATCTGTATGTCCCTTGTAGTAAATACATCACTTTATCTAACTCACCTGTGGAAAAGAGTCATTTTCTCTTTCCCACCTATGGGACATTCATCATTGTCTCTACCTCAGTGGTGGGAAAAGTCATTGTGTCTACCTCACCTGTGGGAAAAACATCACTGTCACTACCTCACTTGCAGGGAATGCATCAACATCTGTACCTCATCCATGTGAAATGCATCTATCTCTGGACTGAATCTGTGGAAAATGCATCACTGTCTATACCTAATTTGTGGGATATGTGTCACAGTCTGTACCCCACCTGTGGGACATGCATCACTCTCTCTGCCTCTCCTGTGGGAAATGCATCACTGCCTGGACTGTACATGAGGGAAATGCATCCATTTATCTAACTCACCTGTGTGAAAATTATCATTGTCTCTACCTCAATGGTGGAAAATGCGTCACTGTCTCTACCTCAACTGTGGAAAGTTTGTCACTATATTAATCTAACCTTTGGGAAATACATCAATGACTCTATGTCATTTGTGGGAAATGCATCACTGGATCTACCTCACCTGCAGGAAATGCATGACTTTTTCTACCTCAAATTTGGGAAATATATCAACTTCTCTACCTCACCTGTGGGAATGTATGACTGTATCTACCTCACCTGTGGGAAATCCATCCCTGTCTCGACATCACTGGTGGGAAATGCATCACTCTCTCTACTTCATCTGTGGGAAATTCATCATTGTCTGGACCGAACTTGTGAGAAATGCATCACTGCATCTACCTCCCCCATGGGAAATGCATCACTATTTGGGCTGCAGCTGAGGAAAGGCATCACTGTATTTAAATCAACTGTGGGAAAACAATAGTTGTCTCATCCTTACATGTGGGTAATGCATTAATGTCTATACCTCACAAGTGGGGAAAGAATCATTGTCTCTACCTCACCTGTTGGAAATGCATCACTCTCTGTACCTCACCTGTGGGAAAAGCATCACCGTGTCTATGTCACATGTGGCAAATGCATCACTGTGTCTACATCACATATGAGAAATGCCTCACTGTCTCTACCTCACCTGTGGGAAATGCATCACTGTCTCGATGTCACCTGTGGGAAATTCATCATTGTCTCTACCTTAACGTTTGGAAATGTGTCACCTTTTCTACCTCACTTCTGGGAAATGCGTAATTGTCTCTATGTCCCTTGTGGTAAATACATCACTGTTTCTGAGTCCCCTGTGGTAAATGCATCACTGTATCTAACTCACCTGTGGGACAAGAATCATTATCTCTAACTCACCTGTTGGAAATGCTTCATGGTCTCTACCTCAGTGGTGGGAAAAGAATCATTATCTCCACCTCACTTGTGGGAAACACATAACTTTAAGCCTCCGATGGGAAATGCATCACTGTCTCTACCTCAACAGTGGGAAGTGTTTCACTGTCTCTATGTCACTTGAGGGAAATGCATCAGTGTCTCTATCTCACCTGTGGGAAAGCATCACTGTGTGTACCTCACCTTGTGAAATACATCACTGTCTGGACTGAACGTGTGGGAAATGCATCACTGTAACTACTTTGTGGCAAATGCCTCACAGTCTCTACCTCTTTTGTGGGAAAAGCATCACAGTCTCTATCTCACCTGTGGAAAATGCATCACTGTCCTGACCTCACTGTGGGACAATAATCTACCTCACCAGTGGAAAATGAACCAATCTCCCTATGTCATCTATGGGAAATGCATCACTGTCTCCACCTCACCTGTAGGAAATGCATCATTGTCTCTATTTCAACTGTGGGAATTGTGTTCTATCCCTATGTCACTTGTGGGAAATGTCGCACTCTTGCCACTTCTCTACCTCACTGTCTCTACCTCAACTGTGGGAAATGCATCACTGTCTCTAAGTCACCTGTGTGAAATGCATCACTGTCTCTACCTCACCTGTGGGGAATGCATCACTATCTCTACATCATCTCTGGGAAATTCACCACTTTTTCTACTGTGGGCTTTCCAAAACTTTGGTGTGGGTGCTGCTGGGGTTGTTCAGGAAAAAGGATGGAGGACAGGTGGCTTTGTCCACCAGGTACAGGCAGTGGATGAACAATTCCA
This sequence comes from Cricetiscus sungorus, assembly GCA_030556225.1. Classification (NCBI taxonomy): domain Eukaryota; kingdom Metazoa; phylum Chordata; class Mammalia; order Rodentia; family Cricetidae; genus Cricetiscus; species Cricetiscus sungorus. The sequence goes on along the minus strand of JANBXA010000518.1, from coordinate 18,259 downwards.
CACATCAGGCCAACGTAAGCCAGGATGCTGTGTCCTTGCAGATTTGCCCCCTTATACTGGCTGACATGGGCAATCTGGATCCAGAAGGCTGATTTACCTAGGCACAGGAAGCTAAGCCCATGGTGCCGGGACTTTGGCACTGGGACTTTGCTTCATTGAAGTTATCTCCTGTGCCATGGGGAATACAGGAAACATTCTTAGGTCCAGTGGGTCCAACACTAAGGGATCCTACCTAGGCATCCTGCTGCCATGACAGAGAAATACCAAGAAATGCTCGCATGTTCTACAAATAACTTCTGTTTAATGGCAGTAGTGCACCCAGAATTGCAACGTACTCAGGACATTGTTGTGCACTCCCTCAGCCCTTTCCAAAACAACAACAAACAAAACAAAACAAACAAAAAAAACAGACAAATTAAAAATCCTGTTGCATCATACACCAAAATAGCCAATAAACAATTAAGGCACTCCAGAAATGGAAAATTTGAACTGCTGAAAGGGCTGAATACTAAGAGGTGTGCTGAGACAGGGCATGGTGGAGAGATGGGCATCTCAGAACTCAAAATGTCATCTTCTTCACTGCACTGAAACAATTTGTATTTAGACCATGCCGTCCCTCAGAAGACCCCAAGAGAGAACACAGGTAGGCTTACTGACAAGCCTGCATATCACCCTTAGTGAAGCCAACAGAATCTTCATTCTAGTCTGTAGTATAAGGGAGGCACTTAAGAACCAATCTCATGGACATGAGTATTGGAACTGAGTTATGCCTCTAGCTGGCCATCAAATTTATTCTGAAGGCCACTCCACAAAAACATCTGAGATTCAGAATCTATCTACTTAACAATGGTCATTCATATTCACCTCAGCTGTAAAGCTGGCCTTTGGTCTGCTGGATCATTGTACACTAGGAAAAACCAAAGGTCTATTCAATTCTGACAGCCAAGAAATGGACTAACAGATTGACACAGGGCTTGTATGGAAGCAGGGTTGTGCTATCCAAAAGTAGATGTAAATAGGAAAGTGTACAAGTGATATATGAGTGAGGACAATCCATCCCATTGGGGACCTAAGATCAGCACTGTCTTCTCACCTGGCAGAAGGCTTGTCTGGGTTGAACACAAAATAAATTGAAGGCAGATTTGTGCACTCATGAGGAATACAGATTCATGATGTGCAGATGACAAAGATGAACTTTTGTCTTCATTCTCTTGGTACCCTCCATCAGTGTTTAGGTGGAATGCTACCAACATATAATCTGCAGCACCATCAAGGTGCTTGGAACAACCCGGACCTTGTCCAAGGAAGCAGGCTTCCCAGTTCCCTATGTGGGAACACGAGGTCGGATAAAAGAATAAACATCCAATCGCACTTGCCTCCTTGCCTACCTAAGGGTGGCTCAAGACCCCTACATAACCATATCTTAATAATCACCAGGCACCCAAAGTTAGATACTTTCAGGTCTGTTAAAATCAACCTTCTGTCCACAGACTTCCACTCCACATCTTTCACCAGACACTATTTAGGAAATTTTTCTTTACATTCCCCAAATTCCTCAACACACTGTCATTCATTCTGGATTTTATGTTGAAATTCACCTATGTGTTTACTCGCATAGGAACAAGTGATTAAAGTGATCTGGGGCAAGGCAAACTACAAACATAGGGAAAATACACAATTCTCTGTTGTCACAGCAGGGTGCTTATAGCATATATCCTCCCTCATCATAATCAGGGACATCTCACAAAATTCCAGGTGACCCCACATGATGCCCTCTGGGTATCTTCATCCTTTACCGCCAGGGCACCAGACAAGATAAAACAAATTAGTGTCCATAGACAGAATGGGACAACATATTAAACTATGTGTAAAACACCATTCCACATCAAAACACCTGAGCCTGAACTCAAGGTCCCTCTTGCCTTGTATCTGTCCACTTTCATAGCTATCTCCACCACTATCTGGGTCTCCTTCCCTGTCTTGTATATAAACTCCCATCTATGGCATTCAGCACAGCTCGACCTGTCTGGACCCAGATCATATAACATATTTTGTAGTGAAATGCTTTTCAAAACACAAATGAGAGCCAGTTCCATATAAACACAGGCCCTTATTCACACTGCTGATATCTTCTAAGATTACTGATAGGGGAAGACCACAGCCCTGGCCTCCTGGTGACTACCTTATCTAATGTTTTCCCAATCTCCCTCTGTACAAAGTTTCCTGAGACCTCGACTTTATGATTACAAAGGGCACTCTATGTGTATATTGGGTGGAGATATGTGGGGAGCTATGAGCTCCTACTCATGAAAGGCATGACACAGATACACAAATAATCTCTCTCTCTCTCTCTCTCTCTCTCTCTCTCTCTCTCTCTCTCTCTCTCTCTCTCTCTTTCGGAGGTCATATTTCCCAAATGGGAGGTCAAGTCGAGAAATGGCCAGAGTCTCACCTAGAGGATGCATCATAATACCACCAAGACAAGTGTGGAGTATAGCAATCTCATGGATCACCTTGAAGCTCTTCATCCACATCCCAGTATTCACTGTCCTCTACTATGAGAAGGACAAGCAGCAGCACCAGAGACACAGGAAGCATCATAGTGGTTGCCAAGGCAGCATTGCTGGGGATGACATCACAGAGACTGAGGAGCTGCTGTCTCTTGCTCTGCAAGTAAAGGCACCTCCATCACTTCTGCCACAGATCCAGCCTCTGTGGACCCAGCCACCACAGCATCCTCATCATGACTGCAGTGACTTGATGGAGTGTCATGACATATGCTGGACAGAGTTCATCAGACAAGATCTTCTGATTATCTGATTATTAAATTATTGAATTTTTAAAATTGTTGATGGCTTTGTCCTTCATGGCTCATTTCTAGTACATTCTCTAAGGAATTGATGATGTGAAACCATCCAGTGTTTTAAATTATTTAATCACTTAATCATAAAAATTTATTATTATGTAATCAGTAATCACTGGATCTCCCAGTGTCCCTCAAGCTATGGGTGCTGCTCCTGGCTTCAATTATCTGCTGTGTTAATCACACAGCAGCCAAAACCCTAACTCATGACCCCATCATCATTTAAGTAAACAAATAAGTAAATAATTGGATTGTCTTGCATATTTAATGTCCATAAGATGGAACCAAACTCCAGTGATTGTCAAAGAAGTAATATATTTATTATTATAATGACACACAATTAACTTCCAGGGAAGACTGGCCAGACTCCAGTCATGAAGGACAACATCACCATTAATTAATTATATGATTAATATATGATGATAAAATAATTGAATAATGAGATGGTTTTGCATACTTAAATCCCACATAATGAAATCAGACTGAACTCTTCCTGGAATAATGATTGATTTAAACAATCAAATAAAAATTATTAAATAACCTTGTATGTAAACTTCAACAAGGTGGCACCAAACTCAAAGTATCATGGCTGATGTAATGATCTATTTAAATGACTAATTAACCAAATAGTGATATGATGTCACATCACCAACTCCCAAAATCTGACTCCAAATGAGAATAATGGTCCATAATGTTATCATCGATTTGAATAATTTAGTTACATAATGATATGATATGGCATAGTTGATCAAACAAGTCAGAACCAAATTGTACTGATCACTGATCATTTAATGACTAATTTTATAGGTAAATCAGTATAGCTTCAGATGATTTGATGGTCTGGCACACTTGATTCTGACAAGGAGGCTCAAACTCCAGTGACCACTGAATAATTACAGATTTTAATAAATCAATGGTTAAAAAATTGAATTATTTGATGGTATTTTATACTTGACTTCTACAAGACTTGGCAAAACTCAAGAGAGCCTTCACTATTTAATCATAGACTTTAACAATATAACAAATGAGTAATGAGACAATATCTCATAATTCACCTATGGGGAGATGAGAAAATGATACCACCATTGATTTAAATAATTATAATGAAATTATGTGCCACAATTATCTCCAACAAGGTGTAAAAATTCACTTATCATCTGTTGCCTAATGTCCTATTTTAATAATTAAGTAATTGCATAAACAGAGGATGAAATAAACTGCCATACAAAACACCCACAAGTTGTCTTTATTTGACTCCCATAATGTTTTGCCAAACACCATGGACCAGCGATTATTTAATCACAGATTTCAGTAGTAAAATTATTAAATGATTACATGTCATTGTGGACCCAGGTTTTAAGAGGATATCAGATAGTTGATATTGGGCAGCTTCCTCATTGCTGATAAACTGTTAACCAATTATCTCTCCACCTAGTCTAAAATATGGATTAATACCTCCCTGAAGGAATACTAACAATGGAAAATCACCATTTTTTGAATAATTGTTAGTCTTTTTACCTCCTTAAATCATAGTTTTACTCCCTAGGGAAGATGATATTCATCGACAAAAATCTTTGAACTGTTTCTCCACAGACTATATTCCATGATGTTAGGTATTCTGGAATTTGGGTAATATTAATAGCTGTAGGCCAACTTCCAGAGGTTTGAGAATAACTTGGTTAGGAGAATCAATTTCCACAAATGCAGTCATTAAAAGTTTTATTTATCTTGGAACACTAAAATATCCAGTGATAACACTACCTCTAAGCTACTCTCTGGTTCTAGGCCCATGATACTAGAATATAGAATTCCAGCAGGTCTGCCAAGCAACATTTATGATCTAACATTCCGTCAAATTCTTGTACACCTCCCACATGTTAAATAAGCATAACCACAAATGGAATAACATTATAGCCTCACTGATTTTCTCCCAAAAATGTAGGGCTCGTTTTTAAGTTGTACATATTTGCAAGTCTAATAAACAACTAAATGCTCATAGCAATATACACATGACAATGAAGGCATCATTATGTCATTCAACTACATTGATGAGTATTCAAACGTATTTCATATGCTCCAATTTTCTTATTTCCAGAATGAAGTCAATAGCATTAATGGCCTCTACCTTAATACTTTTCTATTTAGTGAAGTGAAAATAAGCTTCTATTCATTCTCTTTACTTTTAGTTTGACCCCATACTATAGGTGGAAATATGGGGAAAAACTAGGTGAGTGAATAATTGTAGCAATGCACAAAGGCAAAAAGGTAAATAAATACACATACAAACACATTGGACACAAAATTGACAATCATGCTAAGAAATAGTGATGCTCACATAGCTTCCATGTAACAAAAACAACTAGGTTACACTGAACTCCTGGACAACTACTGTAAAAAATATATGAGGGTCTCCCAAACATGCCTTTTTCCTCAGAAAACAGGAAGAAGTCTTGACAATAAGGCATTCATATTTCCAGTAGATTGGAAGGTTATTTTTTGGTTACCTGAATTTTGGTTCTATGAATGTTTGTCATCATATAGGGGGAATATAACTCAAAAAGGAATATTAACCTCAAATTGCTTACATTGATATGGGTTTGGTTTATTGACACAAATTTAAGTTGTTTTGTTGTACTGGATATATGTTTCTACTCTTGTTTAAGGTATTGCTCTTATGCAATTTCTTTAAGAATAATGTATAACTAAGAAAAACAGGTGAGTAGTTAGTCATCTGTAACAATCAAACATGTAGTAAAATTAGGCAAATTTTCATGGTTAAACAGGTATATGTGATAGATATATGATCTTTAAACAGCTCAATTACCTCCAGAATATGGCATTCAAGATGATTAATAACCTAAGACTTTTCATGACAGTGCAACATGTCTGCTCCAATAGTACCAATTTACTTTTTAAAAGTATGATTTGCATAGAAGAACCTCCATATGGAGTTTGCTTTCATTGTGTCAAAACTAGTCATTTGGTTAAGAAAATCTTGCTTTGACTTCAGATGATATGCTGTATGAACCAGGCAAGTGGGATTCAAATGAAAAAGATTTCTGTAGTTAACATCCCTGCCAGACAAGGTTTCACTAATGACACCTCCCCTGATAAGCTTCTTTTCTTTAAATCAGGACACCCATACAGTTTTCATAATCCTTTGTTTTCCCAACTGGCTATTATAGCCTTAAACCCAAGAAATAATCCTAGAGTGAAAGGTCAAAGAGCTATCCCATTGTCTTAATCTGTCTTGTCAAGGTATTATCTCAGCTGTTGCAATATTAGAAAAAGTTCCTGAAATCAACACAGGGAACTATCTGGATTCCTAATAACTAATGACTAATAACTCTCTCTCTCTCTCTCTCTCTCTCTCTCTCTCTCTCTCTCTCTCTCTCTCTCTCTCTCGTGAGTGAATGTGGTTGTGTTGATGCCTGTGTTTATGCTCTGTGTATTTACTGGACATGAGTCTAGTTCTGTGAGAACCCACAAACTGTCTCAGATATAACAGTAATAGTTATGGTCATAATTCCAGTGTTGAAAGGGAGAATTTGATATGTAGGGGAATTTTTATAGGGCTCCATCCCTCAGCCACAGCTCAGGTTCAGACAATGTCTGTTTAGTCAGATCCTCTCTTTCTTTCTCTCTCTTGCTTTCACTGTTGCTCTCTCTCCCTCCATCCCTGCTCTCCTCTCTCTCTCTCTCTCTCTCTCTCTCTCTCTCTCTCTCTCTCTCTCTCTCTCTTGTGCATTTGAGTGTGTGGTGTCTGTGATAATAAGAAATCATTTGGTCATAAATCATAACACCTACAAACATGTACAGGTATTTTGGAGATGAATATGGCAATTCCTCAGGAAAATGGAAATCAGTCTATGACAGGAATTGGCAATCCCACTCTTGGGCATATACCCAAATGATCCATAACCATGTAACAAAGATATCCGTTCAACTATGTTTGGAGCAGCACTATTTGTAATAGCAAGACTCTGGAAGAATCCTAGATGATTTTAATCAAAAGAATAAATAAAGATGTGTCCCATTTACACAATGGAAAGCTACTCTATGGGGAAAAAACCTGAAATCTTCCAGTTCACAGGCAAATGGATGAAACTGAAGTAACCATGCTAAATGAGGTAACCCAATCACAAGAAGAAGAACATGGTATGTACTTACTCATGTAAGGATTTTAGACAGAACAAAGGATCACCAGCCTACAATTTACACTGCCTGAGAAACTAGGATACAAAGAGGAATCTAAGAGTTTAATAAAAGCTCCCTCATAGAAGGGGAAAAGAATGAGATCTCTTGATCACTTTGCCATTAGGTTGAGAATGAGTGCAGACAGAGCTATTGGAAAGAGAAAAGGAGAATAGGAAAGCACATGGGACTAGGATGATTGAGTCAGGAGAGGAATAGACAAGAAAAATAACAAGAGATAGATACCATGAAAGAGGTAACCTGTATAAGTTCAAAGAAACCACTGACTCCAGAGAAGTGTCTGGAGACCTATAAGACTGACCCCAAATAACAATTTGAGCAATAGTCCATAGGCTACCATAAATGCCCTTCCCTGTTAATGAGATTGATAACTAACTAATCCACCAACATAGAACACTAATCTTGTAGCTGATGGAAACAGCAGACACCCACATCTACACACTGAGCCTACCTGGGATCCAGATGCAAACAGAGTGGACAAGACCAGGTTACAGAAACCCACAGAGACAGCTGACCTAAACAAGAAGGAGATAATGAGTTCAGAGTGATAGCTGGGTAACCAGCATTGTACCGACTCAGACCCGCTGAACATGGGTCTTAGTTAGAACGCCTGAGCAATCTAAGAGGTCTCTGACAGTGGAAGCAGTATGTATCCCTGGTGCACAAAAAGAGTTTGGAAGCACATTCCCCATGGAGGAATAGTCCTTTAACATAGAGACAGGAGGGAGTGCCTACTCCCTACTCCAAGTGACTTGACAGATTTTATTGACCCCGCCTAGAAGGCTTTACCCGCCATGTCAAGTAGGGGACAATGAGATTGGAGGATTGTCGGGGAGGAAGTGAGGGAAAGAAAGGGTACTGAGATTGGTATGTAAAATAAAAAATAGAAATGCTTTATGACAGGAAAATATCAAGAAATGACATTAATAATCACATCTCCTATTGAACAAAATTTAAAAACAAAAAGTGAAATGTAGTACAAAAGAAAATACAATGTATCTATTTAAAGTCAGCTCTCAAAATTAGTAAGTGGACAGAGGAAATTATGAAAGACAAAAAGGACCAAGGAAGTACAAATTGGATTTTGGACAGATAATAAAATAAATCATATTTATTAAGCCAGTGGTGTATATTAGTACATATCTAATGGTGTGTATAACAATTCCTCATAAAGTGCCCATAAATGATTAAGACATGTATTAAGGTGTCCTAATAAGCACGTTACTAAAAATTTTTAAACATTTATTATTTAATATAAAATCAAGAAACACTGTTGGGTAATGAATCTTTATATTTTCTTGGCAATACACTTTCTAAGATTCCCAACATCATTCATTTTTTTCTACATGATTGAGTAGGGTTCACATCTACATTCAGATATTTACTTCATGTTCATATTGTCATAATGGTAAATTTATATAACTGGAAGAAAATTGCAAATGTAAATGGGAGGTTTTTTTTTTTTTTACTGGAAAGGAGGAGAAATAAAATAAGAGCATTATGGCCTTGGAAATTAAAAAAAAACCTGAAAAATTGATAGGAAGAACATTTCACCATGAACTCCATGGAGAGAGTCTAGGTCAGGTCATATTGTGAACTCAGGACATAATGGCTGGAAGTCTTAATATAGCGTAGAAACAGCTAAGGATACTAAGTGCACTTCAGTGGAATTGAAGTATCAGTTTTCAGCTAAGAAGACAGGGAGTGAGCAATTGAAGGTGTGATTCTTTTTGAAGCACCATGCACAGACTCTTGTCCCATTATTATTTTGTTTCCATGGTAAGCATTGGCTCCAGTAGAAATGGGAAAATGTGCTTTCTGTTTTCACCTGGTCAAGAATTCTATAGGTCCACATGCCTTAGGACACTGCAATCCCCTTGGTTCCATAGATCTTAAAACTCCATGGATTTGCCATTACCCTTTCCAGATAAATTGAGATGACCTTCAATTCATGCCCTTACAAGAAAATCAGAGAAATGTAATTGATTTATCAGATAAACAATTCTATATACAGGTAGTATTTTACATAGAAAGCCAAGCTGTCTTCACTTTACATTCACACACAGGACCCTGTGCATTTCAAATCCCCATTCATCTTCCAACGTTAAGACTCCAAAGTGGCAAAGAACAAATTTAGAAAATAAAAACCAGAAATGTTTCTCCAAGCGTGATTCACTAGAATGTTGTTGGTATTGATGTTTGCATAAGATTCTCATTTACAAAAAATGGGGCACAAATCCAGTACAAATTGCATGACCTCATTCCTGAGGGTAAAAACATACAGGCAGCTGAATTGAACCTCACTCGTAGTTGTCAGAAAGTCTAAAAATCTCAGAACAAATCTCATTGACACTTGGCCACGAGCCAGATCCAAAAAATTCTCATTGTGCATCAGTGATATGTTGTCATGAAAAATGGTACTGGACTTAAGTTGTCACCTGGACACCAAGTTTTATGGTAACCACAATGAGTAAAGTCTTCAAAGTTGGTATTGACTTTGTGTATCCATGTTGTTTGAGGCAAGACGATATATGAATTAGGCAGCTGTCTCATTAAATATAAGAACCGAACACATTTTCTCTCATTCTACTCTAAGAGGCAGATTAAAACATAGCTGAAGGAAATTAACAATGCTACATTTACCCCATGAAAAATATATTTAATTCTTTTAATTTTTCAAATTCATGGTTTTACTTCTTATGGAGGAGGGCATTCATCAAGAAAAGTCTTTGATCTTTTTTTTTCCTGATTCTTCTCCATGAAATTAGATACTCTTGACTTGGGTAATTCTGGTAAATGCAGGACACCATTCATGACTGTGGTACAGTTGGTTTTTGCCAAAGCAAATTCCACATATACTGTCATTAGAAGCTGTACAGAATACTTACCTCGGGAGAGTACATTATCCAATGATAATGCATCATTTCAGGTAATCTTATTTCTTGAGGCCATGATATGAGAATACATAATTCCACCAGGGTTGCCAGGCAACAATTATGATGTAACATTATGTCTCATTCTACTACCCAACACACTCACATATTCACAGTTTCTACTTTATTGACTTCAGCACTCAAATTGATTATTTCCTGTCTTCGACTCGCCCAGGGTGAGTTTGTTTCTTTTTGCCCTAAGGGTTTCAGTTTTGCTAGTAATTATCTTATGTGAATGTCCTCCATTTTCTTCATAAGGGCACATAGTACAATGAGCATTCCTTGTATCACTGGTTTCAATGTTTCCCATCAGTTCATGTACATTGTGTCATCAGACTAATTGAATTCTAGTAAATATTTGTTTTCTTTCTTTATTTCTTCCTTGACCCAGGAAAGATGCAGTTGCCAATAGTTCAGTGGTCAGAAAAGACACAGGGGACTACTCCAATTTTTATTTATTTATTGACATTTGTTATTTTTCCTAGTATGTGGCCAACATTTGAACAGGTTCCATGTGGAGCTGAGGAGAAGTTTTATTCTTTTTTGTTTGGAAGAAATATTGTATAGATGTCTGTTAATACAAATTTGGATGTCACTTCTGTTAGTTATTTTGTTTCTTTATTAACTTTTTGTCTGGTAGTCCTGTATTGTAGTACGAGTGGGGTATGGATGTCTGCCACTCTAATTGTGTGAGGTTTTATATGAGTTTTGAGTTTTAATAGCATTGAATTTATGAATGTGGTTGCCTTCGGTTTTGGAGCATAGATGTTCACAATTGATACTTCATTTTGATGTACTTGTTCTGTGATGGATATAAAATGCCCTTTTTCATCCCTTTGATTGATTTTGAATGTGTTAGATATTAGAATAGCTATACTTTCTTGGGTCCATTTGATTGGAAGATAATGTCACAACCCTGTAACTTGAGATTAGGTTTGTCTTTGAATCTTAGATGTGCTTTCTGTATGCAGCAGAAGGAAGGATTCTCTCTGTGTCCATTCTGTTGACCATTGTCTTCTTATAGCCTAGTTGACACTGTTATTGTTGAGGGAAAGCAAGGGCCATTGATTGGTAATTCATTTTTGTTTTAGATTTGTTGTTGGTGGTGATTTAGAGAAGGTATTTTCCCTGCTATTTCTTTTCGGTTCTGCTAAAGTGGGATTATATACTGCCTATGCCTTTGTGAGAGTAGTGGACATCCTTCCTTAATCAAGGGAATTGTGGATATATATATTGTGAAAATCTGTCTTTGTTATTGGATATCTTGTAATTTCTATCTATAGTGACTCACAGTTTTGCTCTGTATTTTAACCTAGGCTGGCATCAATGGGCTCTTAGTATTTTATAACATCTATCCAGAACCTTCTGGCTTTGAGAATTTCCATTGAGAAGTAAGTTCTTACTTTGATAGATCTGGCTTTATATGTTACTTGGCTTTTTCCTTTGCTGCCCTTAATATTCATTCTTTATTTTGTATGTTAGTTGTTTTATTATGTGGTGAGGGGACTTTTTTGGTGTTCCTGTCTATTTGGTATTTGGTATGCTTAATATACTTTCATTGGCATGTCCTTCTTCAGATTGGGAAGTTTTCTTCATTGATTTTTTTTGAATGTGTTTTCTGAACCTTTGAGATGGACTTCTTCACCTTCTTCTTTGCCTATTATTCTTAAGTTTGGCCTTTTCACTGCGTCCCATATTTCCTGGATGTTTAGTGTTAAGTATTTGTTGGACTTAAGATTTTATTTGGTCGATGAATCAATTTCCACTAGTTTATATTAAGCACCTGAGATACTGTCTTCCATCATTTTCTTCTGTTGGTTATGCATGTGTTTGTAGCTTTCAATCATTTGCCTAGGTTTTCCATTTTCAGCATTTCCTCAGATTGTGTTTTCTTTATTGTCTCTATTTCAGCTTTCTTGTATTGAACTGTTTCCTTCACCTGTTTGTTTGTTTATTCTTGGCTTTCCTTATTTTCTTTAAGAGATTTGTCCATTTCTTGCATTTTTGCATCGTTTTTCCTGTATTTATTCCAATATTTTGTTTGCATATTCTCCCATTTCTTTAAGGTATTTTCTCACATGGTCTTTTATGAAGATACTGTTTAAGTGAATCTCTTCTGCCTCATCTGCTCTGGTGTGCTTAGGTGTAGTTGGTGTAGAATCCTTAAATTGTGGTGGTGTCATGTTTGTCTTTGTATTGTTAGGTGTTTCCTTGTATTGCTCTCTTCCCATCACTTCTTCCCGTGGGTGTAGGTGAGGTCTCTCTTTATGATACTCCCCCAGTGGGCTTAGTTGGGTCAGAAATTCAATGTTTGTAGATCTGGGTGCTTCAAGCTCTCTAGGGTGTCTCTCTTCAGACAGGGCCCCAGGGATCAGGGTCAACTATCAGGCAGGTTGTGACTCAGGGTGGTCCTCCTCCAGCAGAGGCCCACTGATAGGGGTCAAAGATCCAGCAGGCAGGGACTTAGGACTGTCTGGTAAGGTAGGCAGATCTCTGTCATGTGCCAGGAGCTCTGGCAGAGGACCTGCAATGGGCATCAGACATCAGGTACATGGGCAGGATTCAGGGTGGTCATGAATGAATAGGAGGGTCTCGTGTACTCAGAGAAGCTCAAGGACATTTCCCTAAGGTGGATTTTGCCCTAACGTGGCAAAATTGTTGGATCTGCCCTATGTTCCAGTGCTCAATCAGTGCAGTGGTGCAGTGTGGTCATGCTCTTTTGGGGGATGTAGGGGGTCAGCAGAGGGAGGTCGTTTACCAGAGGATCAGGAGTACTCTTGCTTGGGACAGGACACAAGGGGGAGCAAGATTCTGGGAATGAGGGTCAAATATCTGGTAGTCCTCTGTAGATCCTTGTAGATAGAAAGATCTCTTGAATGGAGTCTGGGGCTCCTGCAGAAGACTGGCTGTGGGGGGTCTGCTTTCATGAATTATAACATATGTTTCTCAACCTCATTCATGTCTCTCCTTTCAAAATCCCCCCACGCTCTACCCCAAGTACGTCCTACTCAAGAAACTCCTATATCTCAAATGTTCCCAATTTTCCTCTCAGGCATAGAACTTTCTGTGTCATCTGTGGCAACATATCTACTTTTAGCCATGTCTAGGTTGCAAGTGAAGCAATGACTACCCTGTATTAACATACAGCAGAATAGATTCTTTTATGTTTCTTTTAGAAGAAACATGTGTGACAGTATTACATATTATTGATAACACTTCTACCCATAGAAACATACATAATATGTAGGTGACTAAATTTTTCATTGAAGGAAATTTTTGCATTCTTATGATACTAGGCATATCAGTAGCCAACATTAGAAAAAAGGGGAGCTTAACATATTTTATCATAATTGTAAGGTAGGGTAAATGTTTCAAAATATCATTTTCCAAAGATTTTGTTGGGTTAAAGAGATTTGTGATGCCTTTGAAAAAAGTTGATAAATTCAAGGTTGCCATTTATAGTTAGCGATGTTGTGAACACACCATGTTCTGCATTTTAAATCCCTAGCCTCCTTGATGGGATATATGTAGTCCTTATGTGCAGAAGGGTATATGTCCATGGGTTTTGTTGTAGATCAGAGGCCTGCTTGGCTACTAGGTTTTCAGGACACTCTCATAATTAAAGGGTCTTCTTTAGTGCAAATTAATTAAAGAGGATTTGCAGAATTCATAATTGTATACTCAAGTAGTGGTTTAGGAACCATCTGACAGATATTTGTCACAAGTTCTTCATAATTAGTGGAAGACCAAGGTTTTCAAATAGGTTCAATGCTGTGTGGCTATCACTGGGAGTCTTTATCTACAAAGCCAACAAGCATGTCCAGACAATAATGGAGACATGCTGGCATCATTCACAAAAGCATTCTCCTAATTGGCAGTAGTGCACAGACAATGACAAGTTCAATAGACCATAGGTGCTCTCCATCAGTCCTTTCCGAAGTAAAAAATTTCAATTGGCAATAAGCACAAAGATGGTAAACAAACAAAGTTTAATTCCAAGACTTTGTACCTTTGGGTCTCTAGGCCTTCTGCAATGGATGGATTCCAGGAGATGTAGAGGTTACAGGGAGGTGAGGTGAATGTATTCACAGGTCTCATTGCGTCTTCTACTTCCTGCCCCATAGACAGTCAGAAGAAGGCATCTACCAGCCCATGGATGCTCCAAGATAGCTACTTGTGAGAGCTCAGTGGGGCTCACTGGCAAGCCTGAGTCCTCCCTTAGTAAATCCTCAGAAATCTCACACCAATCTGCAGATGATTAGAGAAGCATCAATACCAAACCCATGGACTTGGGGGCTAGAAGCTGAGTGTCACTCTCTAACAATTCAGCCAGGGTATTCTGAGAGCCACTCAAATCACGTTCAGAAATCCAGCAGCTATCTACTTGACCCTGGCCACAAAGGTGACCACTCCAATTGCTAGGCCTGTTTTGGATCTACTGAAAACTTGTGCTCAAATAGTATCATGCTTCATTATCAACACAGCCAACCAAGAACCATGCTCCAAGGCTGATTCAGTGCTGGTAGGACAGTGAGGTGGTGGCATCAATGAGTTCATGGAACAGGAGTAGGGAAGGTCACAATGTTGTGAGGACAACCCACTTCAATGGGGTCCTAGTCCAAGCACTGGAATCACACCTGGAAGAAGGCCAGTCCAGAATGACAAGAAGTCAAAGAATAGGCAACTGTGAGACATGTGAGTGGTTGAGATTTAATGGACAATAGTACCATGGGGCTGATATTTAGATGAGGAAGGTGGAAGGATAGTGGAACCCTTGCTCTTGCAGCCAAAGATACCCCCTTCTTCTGAGTTCACATTGATGCTGTGCCACATAATATACATCACGGGACACCATGTTATTTTAAATGTATAAATAAGGAAACATTGAAAGAATAAACATTCCATCCTACATCCCTCCTTCCCAACCAGAGCCTGGGTACAGAACTTCAAACTAACCATCTCCTAAGCATCACAAGACTAACCATTTTGAGCTACTTCCAGAACTCTCTCAATCTGTCTCCATTCCACAACCTTGAACTCCCACCGCTCACCAGGTACCATTCAGGAAACTTCCCTTTCCTTTATCCAAATCTGCCAGTCTCCCTCAACTTGGAATGTTTTGAATCACCTTGCTATTGATAAGCTGAGTACACAATGGTATCAGGAGTCTCTGAAGAAATTCAAGTCAAATGATGAAAAGCAAACTAGAAACTGAGGGAGAATGATCAGTTCTTACTTTTGACACCATGTGAAAAAAAAAGCACATCTAAGATTCAAAGATAGACCTTATCTCAAGTTACAGTGTTGTGACACAATCTTCCAATCAAATGGACTCAAGAAAGTATAGGTATTCTAATATCTAACACATTAAACTTCAAAATCAATCAAAGGGATGAAGAAGCGCATTTCATATTCATCACAGAACAAGTACATCAAAATGAAGTACCAATTGTGAACATCTATACTCCCAAACCAAAGGCAACCACATTCATAAATTCAATGCTATTAAAACTCAAAACTCATATAAAACCTCACACAATTAGAGTGGGAGACATCCATACCCCACTCGTACTACAATACAGGACTACCAGACAAAAAGTTAATAAAGAAACAAAATAACTAACAGAAGTGACATCCAAATTTGTATTAACAGACATCTATACAATATTTCTTCCAAACAAAAAAGAATAAAACTTCTCCTCAGCTCCACATGGAACCTGTTCAAATATTGGCCACATACTAAGGAAAATAACAATTGTCAATAAATAAAAAAAATTGGAGTAGTCCCCTGTGTCTTTTCCGACCACTGAACTATTGGCATCTGCATCATTCCTGGGTCAAGGAAGAAATAAAGAAAGAAAACAAAGATTTACTAGAATTCAATTAGTATGATGACACAACATACATGAACTGATGGGAAACATTGAAACCAGCGATACAAGGAATGCTCATTGTACTATGTGCCCATATGAAGAAAATGTAGGATATTTACACTAGATAATTACTAGCACAACTGAAACCCTTAGGACAAAAAGAAACAAACTCACCCTGGGCAAGTAGAAGACATGAAATAATCAATTTGAGTGCTGAAATCAATAAAGTAGAAGCTGTGAGTATATGAGTGTGTTGGGTAGTAGAATGAGACATAATGTTACATCATAATTGTTGCCTGGCAACCCTGGTGGAATTCTGTATTCTCATATCATGGCCTCAAGAAGTAACATTACATGACATGCTGCAATATCATTGGATAATTTACTCTCCCAAGGTAAGTATTTTGTACAGCCTCTAATGACAGCATATGTGGAATTTAATTTGGCAAAGAATAGCTGTACCACAGTCATGGATGATGTCCTGCATTTACCAGAATTACCCAAGTCAAAAGTGGCTAATTTGGGGGAGAAAAATCAGGAATAAAAGATCAAAGACTTTTCTTGATAAGTATCCTCCTCATTAAGAAGTAAAACCATGAATTTAAAAAAATAAAAGACTTAAATATATTTTTCATGGGGTAACAATAGCATTGTTAATTTCTTTCAGCAAGGTTTTAATCTACCTCTTACACTACAATGAGGAAAAATGTGGTAGGTATTTATATCTGATAAGGCAGCTGCATATTTTATATATCGGCTTGCCTCAAACAACATGGATACACAAAGTCTATACCAACTTTGAAGACTTTACTCATTGTGGCTACCATAAAACTTTTTGTCCAGGTGACACCTTAAGTACAAAACAATTGTCTATGCCAATGTATCACTTCTGCATAATGAAAAGTCTTTTGTTCTCACTCATAGCTAAGTTTCAATGAGATTTTTGCTGATATATCTAGACTCTATGACAACTAAGACAGAGGTTTTCTTCAGTTTTCTGTATGTTTTTACCCTGAGGAATGAGGTAATGCAATTTGTATTAGATGAGTGGCCATTTTGATGTACATGAGAATCTTATACAAACTTCAATACCAACACCAGTCTAGTGAATCAGTCTAGGAGAAACACTTCTGGTTTTCATTTTCTAAATGTGTGCCTTGCCACACTGGAGTCTTAAGGTTGGAAGACGAACGGGGATTTGAAATGCACAGGACAATGTGAGTGAATGTAAAGTGAAGACAGCTTGGCTTTCTATGTAAAGTACTACCTGAACATAGAACTGTTTAACAGATAAATCAATTACATTTATCTGACTTTATTGTAAGGGCATGAATTGAAGGCCATCTCAATTTATCTGGAAAGGGAAAAGGTAAATCCATGGAGTTTTAAGATTTATGGATCCAAGGTGGTTGCAGTTTCCTGAGGCTTGTGTACCTGTAGAATTCTTGACCAAGGCAAAACAGAAAGCGCATTTTCCCATTTCCACTGGAGCATATGCTTACCATGGAAACAAAATAATAATGGGACAAAAGTATGTATGGTGCTGCAAAAAGAGCCACATCTGCAATTGCTCACTCCCTGTCTTCTTAGCTGAAAACTGATACTCCAGGTCCACTAAGATGCACTTAGTCTCCCTAGCTGTTTCTACGCTATCTTAGGACATCCAGCTATCATGTCCTGAATTCACAATATGACCTGACAGTTCAAGACTCTCCCCATAGAGTTAATGGTGAAATGTTCTTCCTAAAAATTCTCAGTTTTTTTATTTTGGAGGCCATAAGGTTGTTATTTTATTTCTCTTCCTTTGCTGTAAATAAAACTTCCCATTTACATTTGCATTTTCCCTCAAGTTTTATAAATTTACAATTATGACAATATAGACATGAAATCAAATATCTAAATATAGATAGGAACTCTACTCAAACATCTAGAAGAAAAATGAGTAACATTGGGAATCTTAGGAAGTGAATTGCTAAGAAAAAATAACAATTCATTACCCAACTTCATTTCTTGTTTTTATATTAAATAATAAAATTTTAAAATTTTTATTCATGAGCTTATTATGACACCTTCATTCATCCCTTGATCAATTGTACCCATTTTATCATGAAATGTTACACAAACAATTAGATATGTACAAATATACACAACTGGCTTAATGAATATGCTTTATTTTTATATCTGTCCAACACCTATTTTGTACTTCCTTGGCTCTTCCTGTCTTTAAAATTTTCTATGTCCTCTTACTAATGTTAAGATCTGACTTTGAAATAGGTATGTTTTACTTTTCTTCTTATGCAATTCACTTTTCATTTTTTAAATTTCCTTCAATAGTAACTGTGTAATGTTCCTCACTGCATAGAGAGAGAATTCTC
>JANBXA010000510.1:0-37747 GCA_030556225.1 Cricetiscus sungorus | reverse complement strand
TATATCTCCACAGATGATTTATGAATATTATCTCAACTGCTCACTATTTTGTTTGATCTATGATTAAATATCCCAATATATCCTTGAATTTGCCAAGTCTTGTAGTAGTCAATATACCATCAAATTTTATTTTTTAATCATTTATTTATTAATAATATGCCATTATTTTTCAGTGATCATGAGTTTGCTCCTCCTTTTGAGAGTCAAATGTGCAAAACCATCCATGATCATCTGATATTATACTGATTTATATAATTGTCATTATATATGAATATTTTAAATACTCATCAATGTAGTTAATCTTAATGTATGCCTTCATTGTCATGTTTTATATCACTATGAAATTACTTACTTAATATTATTATAAATATAACTCAAAAACCTTCAGCACTATAAATCTATAAATGTAGTATTATTCTGCATATGGGTTTACTTGAAAAATTCCTTTACAAACTAGCAGGATACAAGATAAACTCAAATATCTGTAGCCCTATTAAATAAGACAATAATAGCACTGAGAAAGAAATCAGAGAAACATAACCCTTAATAATAGCCACAAAAAACATAAAGTACTTTGAGGTAATGCTTACCACACAAGTAAAAGACATATATTGTAAGAAATATGTGTCCGTCAAAAAATAAATTAAAGAAGATACTAAAAAATGGACAGGTCTTCCATGCTCTTGGATAGGAAGGATAAACATAGTAAAAATCACAGTCTTGCCAAAAGCAATCTACGTATTCAAGTCACTCCCCATTAAAACCCAAGAATAATTCTTCACTGACCTTGAAAGGATAATAATCAAATTTAAATAGAAAAACAAAAGACCTAAGGTAGCCAAAACAACCTTGTAAAATAAAAATAAAGGAATTTAAGTTGGCATTGCCATCTCTGACTTCAAGCTCTATTATAGAGGTCTAGTTCTGAAAACAGCTTTGTATTTGCACAAAAATAGACAAGTAGAATGATGGTACTGAATTGACAATTCTGATATTAACTCACACAACTAAAAAATCCTGACTTTTGACAAAAAAAATCAAGTAAAATATACAATGGATGGAGGAAAGCATCTTCAACAAATGTTGCTGGCACAACTGACAGAGAGATGATCTCCAAAATATAAAATAACTCAAGAAACTAGTTAACAAAACACCAAAGAACCATATTAAAAAATGGTACAGACCTGAAGAGAGAACTCTCATAGAGAAAATGATAAAGGCTCAAAGACACTTAAGGAAGAGCTCAACATACTTAGTGATCAGGGAAATGCAAATCAAAACAACTTTGAGATACCATCTTACTCCTGCCTGAATGCCTAAAATTAGAAACACTAATGACAACTTATGCTGTAGATGTTGTGGAGAAAACGGAACCCTCCTCCACTGCTGGTGGGAGTGCAAACTTGTACAACCATTTTGGAGATCAATATATCTGTTCTTCAAGAAAATTGTGAGTTAGACTACCACAGGACCTGGAAATTCCTTTATTAGGCATATTTCAAATGACCCACATCCATTAAAAAAAAGTCATCTGTTCAACAATGTTTGTAGTAGCATTATCTGTAAAAGCAATAACCTAGAAGAAACATAAATGCCCCTCAACTGAAGAATGGATAAAGAAGACGTGGCACATTTATATAATGGAATACTATTCAGCTGGGAAAAAAACAGAATCTTGAAATTCTCAGGCAAATGGATGTAATTAGAAGAAACCATCAAAAGTGTGGTAATCCACTCACAAAAAGAGTAACATGGTATATACTCACTCATATATGAATTTTAGACATAGAGCAAAAGCTCAACATCCTATAATTCACACTGCCAGAGAAACGTGGATATAAGAATGGATGTTAGAGATTCATATAATGTCCCCCACAGAAATAGAATGGAACAAGATCTACAAAGCATATTGGGAGTGGGGGAGCAGTGAGTGGAGTGGGAGTTAGGAGAAAGAAATGGGAGGAGAGGAAAGCACATGGTACTAGAAAGATTGAGCCAGGGAAGGAACAGATGAGAGAATAAAAAAGAGAGACATATACCATGAAAGAGGGAGCCATTAAAGGTTTGAAGAGAAAACTGACTCTAGGTCCAGAGACCCACAAGACTAACCAGAACTAACAATTTGAGCAACAATGGGATGGCTGCCATAAAAGCTTTTCACTGCTAATAAGACTGATGACTAACTTATCCACCAACATAGATAGCTCATTTAATAACTGATGAAAACAGTAGCAGACCCCCACAGAAAAACACTAAGCCTAACTGGAATCCATATGCAGTAAGGGAAACCATGACCAGGCTACAGATAACCACAGAGACAGCGGACCTAAAAAAAAAAAAGGCGGAACTAATGGGCACCAAGACTGATAGCAGTGAAATCAGCATTGAACCAACTGAGAACCCCTGAATATGGTTCTCAGTTAGAATGACTGGCCATTCTAAGGGATCTCAGGAAATAGAACCAGGATGTATCCCTGGTGAACAAAAGGACTTTGGGAGTTGACTCCCAAGAAAGGATACTCCCTTAACAGAGAGGTAGAATGGAGGTCCAAGTCCCTAGTCTAAATGATTTGACAGATTTAGATGACCCCTCCTGGATGGCATCACCCTCTCTGTGTATGGGGCTTCGGAATGGGATGGGGCATGGGTCAGGGTACATGGTAGGGAGGGAAAGAAGGAGGGATGGAATGAGGTATTGAGGGAGAGGGAACTTGGATTGATATGTAAAATAAGAAAAAATTAAAAACAGAAAAACTTTATGACATGAAAATATCAGGCAATGACATTAATAATCACATCTAGTATTGAAGGAAATTAAAAAAAATGAAATGTAGAAAACCAAGAAAAATACAATGAAGATAATGAAAATCATATGTAAATATTGGTAAGAGGACAGAGGAAACTATGGAAGCCAGGAAGGCCCAAGTAGTACAAATTGGATTTTGGACAGATATTCAAATCATATTTATAAAGCTTGTGGTGTGTATTTGTACATATCTAATGATTTATGTAACTATTAATGATAAATATTTCCATAAATGATCAAGGGAATAAATTGAGGTGTCCTACTAAGTACATAAATAAAAAGTTAAAATTTTATTATTTAATATAAAAAAAGAAAAATGTTGGGTAATGGATTGTTATTTTTCTTAGCAATACAAATTCTAAGACTCCCAACAATACCTATTTTTTTAGATGTTTGTTTAGGGTTCCTATCTACATTTAGATATTTTATGTTTATCTTGTTATAAGTTAGATGGGAGGAAAAAATACAAAGGTAATGAGAGGATTTGTTTACTGCAAAGAAGTAAATTAAGAATATTCTGACCTTGAAAATAAAATAAAACTTAGAATTGATGGTAAGAATATTTCACCATGAACTCCATGGGGGAAACTCTAGAACAGATAGGACAGGTTGTTATCTCAGGGTATGATAGCTGGATGTCCTTAGGTAGCTGAGAAACAGCTATGGAGATTGAGCAGACTTCAGTGGAATTGGAGTATCAATTTGCAGCTAAGGCAGGGAGTGAGGAATTGCAAGTTTGACTTTTATTGCAGTACCATCCCTAGACTCCTGTGATATTACTCTTTTATTTTCATGGGAAGCATAGCCTCCATTGGAAATGGGAAAGTATCCTTTCTGTTCTATCTTGGTCAAGAATTCTAGAAGTATGACGCCCGACGATATTGCAATTCTCTTGGATCCGTAGATCTTAAAAATCAATTTTATTTTCCTTACCCTTTCCACATAAATTGAAATGGCCTATATTTAATGTCCTTACAAGAAAGATGAGAGAAGTTTAAGTAATTTATCTTTATGACCATTCTATGTAAAGGTATTCTTTAAATTGAAACCCAAGTTGTCTTCTCTGTACATTTACTCAAAGAGTCATGGCTTTTCAAATCCCCATTCATTTTCCTACCACAAGACTCCAATATGGCAAGGCAAAAGCTTTGACAATGAAGACCGGACATGTTTCTCCAAGGCTTGATTCACTTGAATGGTATTGGTATTGAAGTTTGCATAAGGTTCTCATTTACATCAAAATTGGAAACTCAACCAGTAAAATTGCATCACTTCATTCCTGAGGGCACACACACACAAAAAAAAGCTGAAGAGGACCTTACTCTTCTATGTCACAGTGTAGAAAACTCAGCACCAAATTCATTGTCATTGTGCAAAGAGTCAGATGCAAAGACTTGTCAGTATGCAACACAGATATATTGGCATGGAAACTTGTACTAAACAATAAGTTGTCATTTGAACACCAAGTTTTATGGAAGCTGCAATGAGTACAGTCTTCAAAGTTGTGATTGATATTCTGTATCCATTTGGCCATCAGATACATGAATAAAGGAGCTTCCTCTTTAGATATAAACATGTACCACATCTTCCCTCATTCCAGTCTAAGAGGTAGATTACAACCTTGCTGAAGGTAGTTAACAATTGTACATTAACCTTTTGAAAGATATTTTTAAGTCTTTCTTTTTATCCATTGTTTAACTTCTTAGGGAAGAAGACATTTATCATGAAAAATCTTTGATCCTTTTTTTCAGATTCTATTACCTAAAATTAGCTACTCTTGATTTGGATAATGCTGGTAACGGCAGGACATTCCAGGGCATACTTGATTAATTGACTTGATTATAACTTGGAAAAGAGCCTTGCATTTTTGGGAGAAAATCGATGAGGCTATAAGGTTAGTCCATTAGTGGGTTTGCATTTAGCAAGTGAGAGGTGTACTGGAATGCGGCAGAATCTTAGATCATAAATGTTGCCTGGCAACCCTTGTGGAATTCTATATTCTGGTATCATGTGCCAAAGAACCAGAGCGCAACTTAAATTGGACATTTTAGTCTCTCAAGCCGAGTATCTCATAAAACATTTAAGGACAGCGTTGTCAACATTGATTCTTCTAACCAAGTCACAGCCAAACCATGGAAGTTGGCCTACAGCAATTAATATTACCCAATTCAAGATTACCTAATATGAGGAATTATAGTCTGTGGATAAACGGTCCAAAGACTTTTGTTGATGAATGTCATCTTCCCTGAGAAGTAAAACTATGAATGAATAAGATAAAACAACTCATATTTATTCAACAAAAGGTGAGTTTTCCATTGTGAACTTCTTTCAGGAATGTGACAATCCATTTGTTACAATAGACTGAGGAGTTATTTGATATCAA
The DNA here is from genome assembly GCA_030556225.1 of Cricetiscus sungorus. NCBI lineage: Eukaryota > Metazoa > Chordata > Mammalia > Rodentia > Cricetidae > Cricetiscus > Cricetiscus sungorus. The sequence continues at coordinate 32,558 of JANBXA010000510.1, read as the reverse complement.
TTCATCTCTATTGAGACAGCTTCTCACATCAAACATCTGATATCCTCTTAAACCCTGGATACACAATGACCTTTAATCATTTACACATCTTACTGCTCAAATCTGTGATTAATCCATCATCAGTTTACTATGGCACAATCTTGTGGGAACCAAGTAAGAAACAACTTGTGGGTGTCTTTTATGGCAGACCATCTTATCCACTGATTATATAATTATTTATTTATGAAAATAGGACATTAAATAATTGATGATAAATGGATTTTTGCACCACATTGTGGAAGTCAAGTATGCAAGACCATCTAATATTTAATTATGTAATTAACTTTTTTAAATCAATGATGACAACCTAGTTCATGAGTATGGTTCAGAAACACCTTGGGGAAGTGGCTGATGTGATACCAACTGGTTGTTTGATTTTATAATCTAATAAAACAATGATTATGTCTTCCACAATACTTGAAGTTTGGAGCCACCATGTGGGATCAAGTTTGCCAGATCAACTAATTTTATAATAAAATCATTTAAATTGATTATAGGGGTTAAAATGCAAGATCATTTAAATATTGATATAATAATTTAAATAAATGATCCTCTATTCCATAAAGAGTCAAGTTCCATCATGGGGAGTTAAGTATGCATTATCATCACATTCTTTGATTAATTGGTATTTTTTATTTTAAAGTCAATTTTATTTTTACCTCCAGTAGAGTTATTCATCTCTATCATTCGCATTGCTCAGTGATTTATTAAACATCATCATTTTTACCAGAGAAATGCTCTAAGCATGAAAAATAATTCTGAGTAGTATATCTGTCACTTACCAGTGTTTAGTCTTTTTTTTTTCTTATTTTACATAAGGACCACAGTTCCCTCTCACTCCCTCCTTCCTTCCCTCCTTATCTCTCACTCTCCCATGCAATCCAATCACCCTCCCTTCCCATTCCTACCTCCAGAACCACAAGTAGGGTACTGCCTCTAGGAGGGCACAACTGAATCCTTAAAGTCATTTGGAATAGGAACTAGGACATCCCTCCTGTCTCTACATTGAGTATCCCCCCATCGGAAATGTGCTCCCATAATCCTTTGTGCACCATGTGTACATACTGCTTTCACTGTCACAGGACCCTTAGACTGCCCAGGCCTTCTAACTGAGACCCATATTTACAGGGTCTGAGTTGATCTAATGCCAGCTAAACAGCTATCAGTCTGTGGGCCCATTAGCTTCTCCTTGTTCAGCTCAGCTGTCTCTGTGAGCTTCTGTAGCTGGTTAGATCCTGCCTCTCTGCATGTATATCCCAGTTTGGCTCAATGTTTAGATGTGGTGTCTGCTTCTGCTTCCATTAGCTACTAGATGAGGGCTCTGTAAATGTGGATAAGTTAGTCTTCAAACTCATTATCAGGGAAGGGAATTTATGGTAGTCTTTCCACTCTTGCTCAGATTGTTAGTTGTTATCAGTCTTGTAGGTCTTTGGACATTTCTCTAGAGTCAGTTTTCTCTTCTAACCTATAATGACTCCCTCTTGTATGGTGTCTTTTTCTTTCTTTCTCTTTTATTCTCTCATATGCTCCTCCCCTGACTCAGTCTTCCTAGTCCAACATGCTTTCCTTTCATCCTCTTCTTTGTCCTAGCTCTTTCTCTACTCACTGCCCCACCACTCCCAATATTCTCAGCAGATCTTGTCCCTTCCCTTTTCTTTGGGGGAACTTGTATGAATCACTTAGAATCTTCTTTATATCCTAGTTTTACTGATGGTATGAATTATAGGCTGGTGATCCTTTGCTCTAGGTGTAAAATTGGTATGTCAATGAATAATGTTCCTCTTTTTGTGATGGAGTTATCTCATTCGGGATGGTTTCTTCAAGTTCCATCCAATTTCTTGTGAATTTTAACATTCCATATTTTTTTCTGCAGAGTATTATTCCATTGTATAAATACATCTTTGTCCATTCTTCAGTTGAGGAACATATAAGTTGCTTCCAGGTTCTTGGTATTTCAAATAATGCAGCTACAAACAAAGTTTAGCATACATCTTTGTTCTGTGGATGTAGATCATTTTTGTATGTGCCTAGGAAGAGGATTGCCAGGTCCTGTGATAGACTGATTCACATTTCACTGAGGAATCACCATATTGATCTCGAAAAAACTGTAGAAGTTTGCACTTATACCAGCAGTGGAGGAGTGTTCCCCTTTCTCTCCATCGTCTCCATAACAAGTTCTTATTGGTTTTTCTAATTTCAGCCATTCTTGTAGGAGTAAGATGGTATCTCAAAATTGTTTTGATTTTCATTTCCCTGATAGCTAAGGATGTTAAACACTTTTAGTATGTTTTAGTATGTTTCAGCATTTATTCTACTGAGAATACTCTTTTCAGTTCTGTTCCCCATTTTTAATAGTGTTATTTGTTTTTTGTGGTTTAGTATCTTAAGTTCTTTGCATATTTTAAAGGTCAGCCCTCTGTCAGATGTAGGATTGGTGACGATTTGTTCCTATGTTGTGAAATGACATTTGGTCTTATCAACTCTGTCCTCTGCCATAGAGAAATATCTCAGCTTGAGGAGCCCACATTTATTAGTTGTTGATCTCATGCAGACATGAGTACAAACACACACATGCACACAAACACACATGCACACCCACACAAGTATAAACACACACATGCACACACAAATAGGGATATGTATGAGGTAATAATATGTATGCCATTCCTTACCGTTGAAGCCTCACAGTCAGCCCTATGTTTCAAGTTTTGTCACACCGGATACCTAGTATATGTGACACTTATCTGTGTGTGTGTGTGTGTGTGTGTGTATACTTATATAGCTGGTATTGACATGTATGTGTGTGGGATTTGTCATTAGGGGGGTGGTGTCTAAAAATTTACCTAGGTGTGTGTTTATTTTTTTGTGTGTGTGTGTGTGTGTGTGTCTGTGTGTCTGTGTGTGTGTGTGAACATTTATGGGTACTTTAGTTGTTAGGTAGGGATAACCTCACATGACCTATCACACTTCATACCAGAATGTGCCACTGTGTCTTAGGAAGTGGATAATGTCCAGCAGGTCCAATAACAAACAGTACAGCCTGAGATCCAGCAGTTTGAATAACACAGGAATGGGTCCAGCAGAACCAGATCCCTGGCAGTGTAGGTGTGCTTTCAGAAGAAGGGTGTCCAGCAAGGTTAATTATTCCCAAGTGTACAAAGCCTGACAGCAAGAGAAGGTCCCATTATGGAGTGACAGCTCTTCGATTAATGTGGGGTAGAAGGGCAGACAGAATTTGATAACTAGAAGTGGATGTGTGGTCACAAGGATGTGGGTATGTCCAATGTGTTTGATGAACAACACTGCATGTCAGAGGGTAGCAGAGAAAGAAGGGCCCCAGCTGGGCTTCAATGCTAGCTTAAGGGTGATCTGGTGTCAATCAACATCTGATAAGCCTTATTGTAATAGGTCTGTAATGTGGAATGTGATATTCAAGAGTGTTAGACACTTCTGAGTGTGTGTGAGGCTGTTAAGGTTTCAGCAGAGCCTGAGACATAACAGTGTATGTTGGTAGCTATGGGTGATATGTGCTTTTCAGAGCCCTTAGCTAGCATTGTAGGATTTGTCATGGAGAATTGGAATACCCACGAGGTCTGATATCCAACCGGTGTACTTTTGTAGATATGTGGTATCCAGTGGGTCATGATACTTACAATTGCAGATGTGGCGGTTTGGTGTGATATTCAAGAGAGCATGAAATCTAGAAGTATGTGTGCAGATTCAGTGGTGTCAGGGTGTCAAGTGGAGCCCAATAACTGACAGTGTATTTTGGTACAGTGGTGAGATAATGTGCTGTCTGGTCTGATAAGAAGCAGTTAATGTGGGGGACATTTAGAATCCAGACATAGGAGTAACCTGTGGGGTGCTTCTGAGGGTGTGGTTAGCATTGCCTGATACCTAGCAGTCAGTGTGTGGTTTTGTGGAAAGCCATGAATTCCCCAATGAAGTGTATTGGGTTTTTGGCTGTGTTGTGTTTGTGTGTGTGTGTGTGTGTGTGTGTGTGTGTGTGTGTGTGTGTTTGATAAAGATGTGAAGAAGGTCTGTAGCCTCTTGGTTTTTTATCTTAAACTTTCTGATTTTTTTTCATCATATGTTAAGTATTAAGAGTGGAAGGAGCATGCATAGCACATGGAAGTAGTTATGGACCAGGCTCTATTGTTCTCCTAACCTGACTATACAGTGCTATTATCAGATCCAGCTGAACATCTCATCTTCATCCTACACAGAGGTATCAGCCCTCAACAGTCCACACCCCATACCTAATAACATAATATACAGTGCCCAGTTAAACACCTTATTATCCCTGATACTGTAGATAATATGGAAGATGTTAGGCCCTGATAACTGTCTGACACTCACATACTATTCATCATATCATTCTGGACAGCTCAGCATGAGCTCACATATGGTGCAAACTGTCAAGTTTTGTAAGATATGACCTGAGTCAAATTACATCAAGAATATCTGAAAACTATCAGTGAATATGGGTGGCATAAATGGTGTGTGCATCAGAGCATCATTCCTACAGGTGTGAAGTTTAGAAAATTATGTTCATCATCCCTCTTCTAGACTTGTAGGTACAAGGACCAGATACACATAACATTGATGACATATTTTCATTGTTAGGCATCAGGCCTGGTTGAATTCCTCTCCCTGGCTGCTACAGGCTCACATACAATGACCTCACTTCCATCACACATGCACAGCCAGGCTGTAATAGGGAATAGTCCTGCATGGCTAATTAAATATCAGTGGGCACTGAGTGTCAATGAGGCACAGTTTGTGTCAAGTGGGGCCTGAGCAATAACTCTGTAGGTGGGCATGGGGGGAGGGTGTTCTAATAGAATTTGATATGGATTTGTATGGTTGGCTTCATAGTTGCAGCCAAGAAAGGCCTGATATGGAGGAAATTACATGGGTTTTTGGGGAACTGCTTGGAACATGACCCAGTGTATTTGGGGGAGGTGTGAGAGGATAACATATCAACAAGTGACAATTATGAGCAACGATATTTGAGCATAGCTGCAGGGAGGAGACATGTCTGTCCTTCATCCACACCTACTGGTGTGTGGGTGGGGCCGGGATATTGTACTGTATGTACACTTTGATATATGAGTGTGTGCCATATTAAAAAATATCAGGTAAGGCCTTACTATTAAATATATGTGGTTTGTGGGCTGCAAGTGTACATCAGGCCCTGATATCTTGCAGTTTCAGGAAATATGGTGGGTTCAGCACAGCCTGGGTGTGAAGTATTCATTGCAGGGCAGGAGGAGTGTGATGTGTTCTGCATGGGTTGACAACTAAGTAGTGTGTGTGAACAGGCATGGGAGTGTGCAGTTCTAGGCTTCTGGGCTGAAGCAGCACGGGAGACTTACCATCTCCAGCAAATCCCATCTTTCATAGCTCAGTCTCCTTTTACACTGGGATGATGTATTTGAGACCCAAAAGCAAAGCAGACAGAGCTAGCAGTAGCCCTCAGCTCTGGATAGAAGTCAATCTCCTTCTATTCCACACCTTCACAGTAATCTTTAGTTTTGAATGGGTGTAAAAGAGAGCTGAGCAGAGCATTTCACCCTGTTTGCCTACACATTCCTTCATGCTGCCCAGCACTGAACCATCACCTTGTTGTTTCCTGGGGAAAAGAGCATCCATAATTCCTCTAGGTATCCTTGGTAGTTTCATCGTCCATTCTCCAGCTCCTGTATTTTCTTGATTGAAGTCATCAGGGCTCATCAGATCAAAATTCATCCTCTCTGTTGTTTGTGATCTCTCGATATGAAGCAGAACTTACACAGGTCTTTTCTGTAACTCTCACATGAACTTTGTAATGTTTCCATCTAGATTCACCTATAAGATTTGAAATTTAGTTCAGTTTTTTAAACAGGTTCCTTATTGTTTGCTTTGGCAAACTTGACCTGAAGTCCTTAAAGGCAGACTATTCTCTCTGCCTTGATTTCCTGGTTGACAAAAATCAAATTACTTGATTTAGGTGTGTCTGTTGATAGATTGCATGATGTTTCAGAACTAGATATTTGGAGTCTGCCAACTCTTCTATGACTAAGCTCAGGTGGTTATTACATTTGGTGTATGGGCATCAAATGGCATTTTTCAAAGTATCTGAAAAAAAACTGTAAAACTGACAACAGTGACTACTACTGTAGAATAAGGTTATCTTAAAGTTCATGTTCCTTAGAATTACTCAGATATCATAAGTGTCTTGAATGTCAATTAGTGTGTTTCTTATAGAATATTTTTTTAAATACTTCAGGTGTGTTCTTTTGTACAGTCTCTATCCAACACAATTAAGTAACAATACAAGTGGATGACTTCAAGTGCACCTTCTCCATGTTTTGGTGGCCTGGGATACAGGGCCCATGAACATGAGGCTTCTCATGATATCCAGTCTAGGCAACATTGAGAGATGCACGCTGGCTTCACAATGTACTACTGGGGCACATTTGTAATCGCTTCAGGCTCAGGTTTCATGGGTCATCTGTGAGAAAGATAGCTATAAGTGAACTTTTTCCTGTAAAATTAGACACAACTTCAAAGAGTGGTGGAGATTCTACAGTAACACTTTCTGGATACTTTTTTCATCCCCAGATCTATACAAGAATTGTGAGGTGTATCTGTGGCTGCAAGCAGGGAAGAAAAAGGCATTTCATTGCCTCATCACAGTATATCCTGCATGTGGGATCTGATATCCTCAAGAGCTCATTATGTTACCTGATGTTTCCCCACTGAAAACAGTGTTAACTGTGCAGATCCTCTGGTCAGGAACTCCTGTGTATTTGCTTCAGCATCAGGGCAAGCACATACAAAAGATAGAATATTATAGACCAATGTCAAAGCTGGCTGAAAGATACACTTGCCCCAAACAAGGACCTGTTATCTAGCAGGTTTAATTTTAGATTTTAGTGTAATTCAGTTATTCAAGACACAGATATAATGCCTCTTGTCTTCAAATATGACCTACTCTTGATCAAGATCAATCAGCTCTCTTCAAGAATGCCTGATTACAGAAATAAATTTCATGTTTGCCCTGGTGCTTTGCAAGAATCATGCTCTAGGGGCAAAGGGAGAAAAGTATTTTTCCAGACACGTATTTAAACATAGGCACTCAGCTTGTAGTTTTTCCATCTCTGTCCTCTTTTATAAATTAGATAGGATACATACTTGGTGAAAAAGTGCTTCCATATAAGTGCCTGTTCAAAAGACCCTGAAAAAATTACAAGAGAAAAGATGGCCAATAAGAGATCTGGAGTTGACCTATGAGACACCAATTGACCCACCCATATCATACTGTTCATCATGGTTTTGTCAATAGGCCAGTGGATGCAATTTAAGTAGTCTCCCAAACAAGGGCATTATGTACAAAAGAGCATCTCATGGGACTCATCTCCATCCTCTGTGAGGATGATAACTGTGGACAGCTTTGGGATGATGTTTAGGTAGGTACTGCTATAAGTAGCTGGTATTGACTGCCCTGGATCATACTCTGTCAAGCAGAAAGGCAGTGAAAGAGAGTGGTGCTGGTAGAGAGGTACCTTAGCTGACTTCTATGCCCTCAGAAGAAAAGGCTGAATGCTCTAAGGTGCTTTCCATAGCATTGATACACAAAGGTTCTCATCATATTCAAGGCAAATGTTATAAGTAAACTGAAATATACATCACAACTGCTCATACTGAAATTTGCCTCCTTAAGCACAAGCACCTGGGTCTGCAGTCAGAGATATTCATATATTATCTGTCCTAGATTAGACTGAGCTGGCCACAGCACCAAGTTTCCCTTTCCCAGGAGCTGGCTCCTGTAAAGAACATCAGGAAAGAAACTAGACTTAATAGTCACCCAGGAATGTAGAGAAGCTACACCCTGTAAGCAAGAAGCCTATTTGCCTGGGTTCATTATCCTTAAAATGCCAGGTCCACCCTAGTGCTTTTGATTTCTCAGGTCAGGACAGAGTAAGTTTCAAAGAGGCCGTCCTCCCATACATGAATGTATGAAGTTCTTCACCCTTTCTTATTCACAAACTCTTATTCCTTAATGAGACATAGGGTTGGAGAGGAAAAATGCTTGGTTAACCAAATTTATGTCAAGATCTCTCTGGATGCATGGTTCTGTTTTCTCTCCTTTAACCTTTGTCCCTCTACATCATGAGCTCAATGACAATTTTCCTTGGGATTGAATACAGCTGGCTTGAGCAGCTTCATGCTTATTTGTGTGTAGACTAATATCAAGGATAGACCAGATCACAGGAACATCTCTCATACAACAGAACTACATTTGTGGTCTCAGGCCTGCCTTTACCACATGAGACCAACAGATGAGCCCAGGTATTCAGTCCATTCTGAGTGGCTATTATTCATTGCAAAGAGCAGTGATGTACTTGAGTGTGTCCAAGCCATCAACAAAGAACATTACAGGAGGACCCCAAAGCAGATAAGATGAGGGAATTCCCCAACTCAATGGTCACAATTTCTGTCTAGATCTGACCTCTGATGTGGGATATGAATACAAAGAAGTTCCAAGGATATGGACTACGTACTTTTTCTACTGTGCTCCAAGACAGGCAAGAAATACCCACCTTCCAAAGTGGAGCAATGTCTCATCTTTCCATCCACTGTGGTACCCATTTCCTTCCAGCTTGATTCTTCTTCCTGTATGGAGACAAATATGCTTCTGACAAATACTCCAAGTAAGGGACTCTTCACTGATAGCTAGACTGAAGCAGCACTATGCAAAGGGTCTGTGACTCTTGGTATAAGAGTGTCAAATGGATATAGGCAGGCTGCAAACACAACAGCAGCAAAGGGGGATAGAATGAGGAGGGTCACCTCTCCCCCAGTTTGAGAAAACTTTTCACTTGGGCCTGATCTTGAAGGAGAGTAATGAGTATTTCTGAGGTATATCCATGAAGACTGGATCTATTGGTACTTCTGATTTATGGCCACTTTGGAGTTGAAAAGACTGCTATGGAAGGCCATCCATGGGACATAGCCTTGTTAACTGTGGTTTTCTTGGACAATCCTGTGTTAGATGATGCCTTATCTCCTCCTGGGCTGGACTTCTCTCTTGGGTTAGCGAACACACTATCATCTTGACATCCTGAAGTGCTCCCAATTCAGCAGTCTCAGTCAGACCAGGAAAATCCCTGCTACATGACTCACCCTTCCTACAGACTTATAATTTCAGAACATAATGACATATTCAAGATAGTCATAAAAATTTTTGAAATATAGTTCCGATTCTTGACTCTTATTTCCTCATAGGTCATCAGTTTACAAGTAGTTCCTCCCTTCACACACCTCTCTGGCTTTGAAGTATCTTCCCCCAAAACCTTTGATCCCTTCTTATCCTTTCCTATTTTAACTAATTCTTGGTACCTCTGAATCCTCCGCTGCTCATCCGCTGCTGTCTACCTTTAGCTAAATCATTTCATGCTAATTGTTGTGGTGGTGCTATGGACTGTTCCTTTACAAATATGATTTGCTAATTCTCATGTTTACAATTATTATGTGATGGTTTATGGATACATTAGAAAATATGTAGATTAAGAAACACAGGTGTGCATCTTGGGTACCTCATGTGGCTGAGTGTGTGTCTACTTCCTCTGTTTCCACTTCCTTCTGAAAAACATGGCTTCTCTTTGAGGCTTGCAAGCAGCAGCATAGTAGTCTCAGAAAAGTTCCAGTTCCCTTCTGAACCCTATTCCAGCCTCGGGATAGCCACCTGGCAGATGTTGTGGATAAGTGGCTGTCAGATGTTCCAGTAGGGCTTTGAGTTGGGACATCATTACAGCTGTTTTTGGACATTGTCTGAAGGGATGGTCTCTGGACGTCAGTCAGGTTTTCAGGAGAGACATGGTCCAAGCTGTACCTGGATGTTGCCTGAAGAGAAGATTTCTTGTATATCAATTTCATCTTCACGAGGGACATTGTCAAAGGTGTTCTTGGACATTACCTGAAGGGATGATTTCTGGACTTCAGATATTCCTTCAGGAGGGATATCATCAAATCTTTTCATGATTGATGGCTGAAGGAAAGAGTTCTGCATCTCATTTATACCTTCATGAGGGACATCCTAAAAGGTGTTTCTCTGTATATCATAGATCATTTTGGTGTTCACACTGTGATGTACATCCCTGTAACTCCTCACAGAGGGTGTACTCAGTGTGTATATGCCATTATCAGTGGTGTTGAATTCATGCGGTGACTCACAGGAGAACTAATTTACAGAAAAAATGCTTTCAGAGGACAGGGATCTTGAGATTGATGACTTGCAATTCATTATGTCCACTGCCAATTTTCTGCTTTTGATATGTATGCTCTTCTGAGTGAATTTAGGGGCTTGTGGTGGACATTTGTTTTCTTTCTGATGGCAGCACAAATTGACAGGCATGATCAGGCTTCTCATCTGTCTCTTCCTTGATCCATCCCCATTAAGCACCTAGTGTTCCTCCAGCATGGTGGATAGAGCAAGCTCACTTACTCTCCTCTTAGAAGGAATGGTAGAGAGCATCAGCTGGGGTCGTAATTACACAGGCCGTCAAGCATTGTGCAAGCATATTTAGAGTGCTCGAGTGTGACTTGTTTAAAATTAAATATTTGTCTATGACATTATTGAATTTTTTTCTCCTGTAGACAAGTACTAATGTCCTTGTGGTCATAGCCCGTACTCCACATTGTCACAACAACCCTGGGATTAGGGTTATTATTGAGTGCATCTAATGAATGTGAGATTTTCCTAAATTCTTCCTTTGGTTTGCGCCACTGGTGCTTCATAATATCATTAATCTTAGGCCTCTGCTCGGGCTTCACAGTGAACAACTGCACAACTATATCTGCTAAAGTTTCTGAAAGTGAATAAAGGAGGTGATGCTTAGGATCCAGCATCACCCTCCTTCATTTCTGTGTAGGTCTTGGGTTTGAATGGAAAGGATGCTTTCACCATTGCATATAAAACCACTCCCATGCTCCAGATGTCCAAAGCCATTGCATCGTATTCTCCTTCAAAAAATAGCTCAGGAGCACAATATTCTGTGTCACAAATCCCTTGCTGCCCTGGCCAGGTGAGATTCAGTTGGCTATTCCAAAGTCACAAAGCTTGATGTTCCCTTTGCCATCCAGCAGGATATTTTCTAGCTTTATACCTCTGTGTGCCATGCCATTCTCATTGCAGTAGTCAACTGCACACACTACCTGTGCATACATGTGCTGGGCCTGCTCCTCCTGCAGACGGCCCACCCTCTCAACATGGCTCACAAGATCTCCACGAGCAGCATGTTCCATCACCATATAGGTGTGTTCTTTGGTGGTGATGACATGGAACAACTTGATAATATTTGGGTGGTTCAACATTTTCAATAGGTCAATTTCCATTGTAACACTGAAGTCATTCTTTGCTCCGTTTTCCAGGACCTTGATAGCAACTTGCACCTCTGTGTGAAGGTGGTAAGCTAGCTTCACTTCAGCAAAGGTCCATTTGCCAAGGGTCTTGAGGATGACATAGTGATCTGTCAGTCTCTTCTCTTCAGAGGTGCTGGCCTTCAGGTCCAGCTCCAAGGTCATCTCCTCACTGGTTTTGTTAGTGAGAGTCTTGTTAGTCTCCATGACAACACCAACTGAGAAAACAACAGATTAAAATCAAAGTGCAATAGGTCTTGAGTAAAGTTTACAGGTTTCAGTTTCTACTTGGATAACTGACAATGTCTGAGTCACAGAAAAATAAAAATAAACAAACTCAAAAAAACCATAATGATGATGAAAACTCAATCTTAATCTAATTAAATAGATGATAAAGAACATTACAAACGCATAATTTCTTGATTGTAGAATAGGGCAAGCAAAGTAGACCCTACCTTATTAAAAATTATGACAAATAGGGCATATCTACATATCCAATCTGTGCTGTTACACAAAAATCGTTGGAATGTAAAAATTATTTGGTAGTATTTATTATTCCAAATGACAGGGGTTTCTATTTTTATATTGAGATGATATCACGTGTGTGTGTGTGTGTGTGTGTGTGTGTGTGTGTGTGTGTGTGTGTGAACTTTTTTTTGAAGATGAAAATGTATTAATAACTCTATGCAAACCAAATCATTCCATCACCAGTCTTGGGAATAATTTTTTTCTTTGTTCAATACTAAGTCGTCAATAAAACAATAGAAATCATATAATAGTCTACACGTCAAGTACTTTCTAATGTGAGCATAGAGTACAAATAGTAACAGAGAACCAAAATTCCTGAAGAAATAATTAAATCACAGGGAATAGTTAGAATCATGATACATAATATAACAAAAAGTTTTCCTGTGCTGAGGGAAAAAATGCAGTGTTTTTCAAGAAAAAAGATTTCCATGACCAAATTCTAATGTAATAATTCAACAACCACCAAATTTACCTGTATTCCAGTTCCAAAATTGCATATTTTGCTCAGACAAAATTTGTTGAATATGATAATATCACATTTGTAAACAATATATGGAAAATGTGATCTTTAAATAATGTAGAAAATCCTACTGTATTAGTAAATAGTTATTTGCTTCCATGAACATTCACCTCATGGAATATTTCTCAGAAATCCAAGACATCTATAATATATTTTAAGCCATGTATACATTTACAAATTATTTTGAATTTATTTATTCTTTCAATGATTTTGATAATTTCATACATGTTATGCAATTTATATTTTTTGATCTCACAATATTTCTTTGAGGGGAGAAAATATATTCATGATATTTCCTGATAAGATGATAAATATGAATAATAATAATATTCCAAGTTTTCTCTGTTCTCCATAGAGTGATATAATAAAAAGGCCATGTAGGAAGTCAATGATGCCAAAATATTTCTTATTAAAATTGCTGTGTTTTCAGTGTTTTTATTCCTTCCCATATATTATACCCTGACTATATTTTCCCACTTTCCCTCTCTCAAAGTTTCCCTTCTCTTTCCTAGATTCTCTTCTCTCTACATCCACTCAGAAAATGTCAGAATTCCCAGAAACATCAACTAAACATGGCATAATAGGCTACTATAAGACTGGGCAACATAGTAGAAAGGAAGGGGTAGCATAAGTAGCCCAAAGAATCAATGACCACCCACCTCTCACTATATAAATCCCACAATAACATCTGGCTACTTTTCAATAATATATATGCAGAAGTCCTGGGTAAGACGCCGTACAGGCTCCCTGATCTCTGTGAGCACCCATTAGTACCAGTCAGTTTCTCTATGGGCAATGTTACTGTGCTTCCCAGAACTGTCTGGTTCTTCTGATTCTTATTATTGAAGTATTTTTAAAATGTATACTGTCATGAAATGGAAAGCTAGATCAAATAACAAATTTTCAATCTTGTGTATCCAAACAAAACTGAAAAGAATGTATAAAAATCCAATGAAAATCAATAATGAGAAACATAATTCAAATATTCATTTTAAGAAATATCTTAAGAAAATATTTTGGTTCTGTGACATGATGAGGTTCTATCACAATGATAGTTGTCCCCAGGAAAACCCCCAATACCCACATATACTGCTAACTATTGATTGTATGGCACCTTAATGTTGTGTCTTATTTCTGAAAACAACACTCTTGTATAACCGCCAACACAAAAAATTGAGCTGGTGCATACCTAGATGATTCTCGACTACTTATTCACAATCATGAAACAGCAATGTTGTCTACATTCTACAGAGGGAGAAAGACAATCATCAATATCACCCAGCTACAAACTCTATGATATCAGTGACACATTTGCAAAATAGAGATATACCATAGCGGCATAAATACAATGTCAATAACCAACCACTTTTGATTGGTTCAAGACCCATACAGGAGATAAAAGACATAACGGACACTGCTTATTTGTCCAAGAAGCTGAGTAGATACCTATGGGCAAACCTGACACTATTATCCTTCGAAAGACAAATAGTGATGAAATGACTCTTGATGACATACTGCTATACTGAGAGATTTAACTTTTCAAGCATCCCACACCAATGAAACTCTTTTTTATAGGATATAGAACTAACACAAAGACACACAACAGTGTACAAAGAATGACGTTTACTCTCAATTTGGAAAGGGAGGGCTTTATGAAAAATTTCCCTCGAGATTCAAGGAGCTATTGAGAAGAGGAAAGATACTTGGAGCCAGAGGTAATAGATGATTCCAAGGAAGCAATATATTTCAGAAACAACAGGACTGATTAACACAGGAACTCACATAGACTGTGGCAATACATACAAGCATACAAAGGTTCAAAGAAGATGGGGATTCTAGCAATGACAAGGGGAAGTAAGAACAGGGTCCATGCCTAACCAAGATTACATTTGAAATTGTTTCCTGATTGCAAAGGAACAGTAAGTTTCCCCCAGTGAATTCTCACCAGGTATCATAACTAATCCCCTTGGCAGGACCCATATGGGGTTATCATTGGCAAAGACATAAATAAATTCAATAGAAAGGTAGACTTTAGGGCTCATTTTCATTTGGGGGCATATTTTATACATATAGATTGCTAATTATGATTTTATTTGTTGTTGTGTTTTATTTTTTTTAATAGAAAGAGTGAAAGACCAAAAGAGTAGATAGGTAGTGAGGTAAAGAGTTTATGGGAGCATTTGCGAAAGGGGTAAAATGATCAAAATACTTTTACAAAGTGTATCCCCTCCATAGAGAATGATCTCCCAGAGCCCATTCATAAAGTAGGGATAGTAACTTGTTCCACTACCTGCTGCTGTATAGTCTTCTCAGGACTTCCCACTGACATACATGTTCAGGATGCCTGATTCCGTTTAGGCAAATTCCTGTCCTTTTACTGGAAGCTTTTACTTTAAGGAAAAGGCTGCCATAAAGGACTGATATCTGGCTTGTATTTGTATTGGAACTTTTAGCTCTAGAGGAGAGAGTACTTAGCAAGGGCTGAATATGTGGGACATATGCTATGCAGGAGAAAATACCTGGAAGAAACAGACACAGCAATATATTGTGTGAGGATTTGATTAGACAAGGGGAGACAGCTAGTAGGACCATCACTGGGGTGACAGAGTAGGGCTTTGCTTGTTTGGGAGGATATCTATCATTAAAAAACTGATACCTCATTCTACCTAGCAGAAAAATAATAATAGCTCTGTGTGTGTGTGTGTGTGTGTGTGTGTGTGTGTGTGTGTGTGTGTGTTTATGTGTGTGTATGTCAGTGGCTATATAAGAGGTGAACCAGACCAGTACAATCCATGGGGAATTTGTGGCTCGAAGACTGGGACCACCTTAAGGGACATCTAGTCCCAGTTAGAGTGCTTTGGAGGGTAGGGAATAGGAAATATATTAGGACCTGGCATTAGAATCTGGTGTGTGTGTGTGTGTGTGTGTGTGTGTGTGTGTGTGTGTGTGTGTGATTGATATTGGTGAGGGGAAACCTACTGGACCCAATACCTAGCTTTCTCTCTCTTGCCCTCATGCTCTTCTGTTTCTACCTCCTCTCCTTCTCCCTCTTCCCATTTCTCTCCTTCACATTCTCCCTCTCCTGTGTGTTTGTGTGTGTATAATTTGGCTATTCAGGATTTGGACTCAGCAGGTCTTGAAGTCTAGTTGTACATGTCAATTTGTCATTATATGATGCTGCATCTGATACTTTCCAATGTGTATGTGTTTGAGGATTACAATGTGAAAGGGAAAAGTCAGGACTTGACATACAGCTTGTAGTCTTGTGTTTCTGTGCAGGGACATAGACAATTCTTTGTTGTTCTGTGACTTTTGTGTAGGGAGATCCCAGACAGCAAGCATCTCCCCACACTACCTAAGATTGTGAAAATATAAATGGTCTGCTTTACATTGTTTCTAGTCTGTTCCAAGTGAAGGGATAATCATCAGTATCTGTGCACTATAATGTGATTGATGACTACCTTAAATGTCATCATAGACCCTTCATCATGTTGTTGATGGAAGCAGAAGCAGAAATTCACATCCAATTTCTTAGTCAAACTCCTGATATCCAGATGTATATAGGGGAGGATTGATGAGAAAATGTGTCAAGAACATGCTCAGGAAACTCACAGAAAAAGCTGACCTGAGCAAGTGGGTGTTCAAGGAACCCAGTCTGACATCTGGGGAACCAGAAAAGTATTGAACCAAACACCCTGAATGTATGTGGGTGTTAGTTGGGGGCTTTGGCAGTGTTTGGGACCTCTGCCAGATGTATCTGTATTTATCGCTATTGCAATAATTGTCTTTGGGAGCCCATTCCTTATGCAGGGATATTCTTTCAGGATAGATACATGTTGAGGGCCTAGGTCTTGCCCCAAACGATTGTACAGACTCTTATGATCCCCCATGGGAAGCTTTACCTTCCTTGCATAATGGACATGGGTTGGGATTGGAGATTGATGGGGGCATGGGAAGTTGGGCAAAAGGGAACTGGAATTGGTTTGTAAAACAGTCTTGATTATAAAAAAATAAAATTCATTTGAAAAGATTTTCAATGATGAAATCTGATATGAATGTATTCATGCATGCATTATACTGACTTTTAAAAAGGAATTATATTAATATTCCCTAACTACTAATAAGGTAGAAAAATTGAAAATTTCCAACAAGTTCTACAAAGGAGCAGAACACCAGACCTGAAGTTTAAGCTTTCGTTCTTGATTCCCACATGTTGGAAAAAGAGCACTGACTTCTACCCATGAATTTTCCTCTGACATCAAGAAGTAGCATATGCAGATAAACAAGAAAGAGTAAAATAAATAAGTAGAGCAAATAAACCGCAAATGTAAAACATGCAGAGACTATAAAGCATCAATTGATGTTCCTTAATATAGCAATTCTTATTGAAATCACTTAAAACTTTCAGCAAGTTAAAAGAACATAAATGTCATGTTCAGGCTCAAGATGAGTTCATGATTGAAAAATAAAAAAAAAAACACAGAAGGGCAAGTCTAGTGTAAAAAATGGCAGATAAAACATGGGGAGATGGGTACTGGCAATGGGGTCAGTGCTGAACCCCAGCACTCAGGAGGCAGAGGCAGAGGCAGGAAGCATTGAGGACAACCTGGTCTACAGAGGGAGAGTCAGGACAAGTTTCAAACCTACATAAAAAGAACCGTCTCTCAAAACCAAAACGAAACAAAACAGAACAAGACAAAAACAAAAAAAAACAAAAAACAAAAAAAAAAAAAAAAAACGTGAGACGAAGAGGAGTGACTAAGGACTAAGGACAAGGAATAAAACATATCACACAGCAGTCTACCTGTGATGGTCCACAATATTCTGGGAAACATCCTGGTATGTTTCAGCCTCCACAGACTCTTTAGGAAAAAAGAGTGATACACAGAAAACAAGGTTGTTTATAATACAGGCTCAGGTTTCTGAAAGTCACCCAGTATAAAGAAGGTCTAGCGACACATTCCAAATTCCCAAGTCTTTTGGACAAAGACAGTATGTTGGGACCCATCTTAATAAAATAGTCATGAAAGACAGCAGCCAATTGGCTGTACCTGGAGTTGCTTGAGTTGATCATAAAATCGTCTTCAAAATTCGCGGCTTGAAGCACTAACTGTGCTCACTGCCTCTGGCACTGGTTACTGTGAAGTGAACGCTCTGCCTTCACTCACTAGACTGGGACCAACTGTCTCTAGACCACCACCTCGTGCCTATGTGCACCCTGTTCTGTGACCTCATTGGTAACAGTTACAGAACTGAGCCAATCAGATTGAGACGCCATTCAGGGCTCCCTGATTGGTCAGAATGAAGTCACGTGCCAGCCCCCTGCACTACAAGTGGGCGTCCAGTGGGAGCAGGTTTAGATCACAAAGGTTTTCTGGTTCTGTGCCTTTCATGCACTTCACACTTCTTCCTTCCCATGGCCTCATGTAAGTCGTGAAAATAAACTTGGTTTCTGAAGGTCCTATTCATGTTTGGAACTTTTCTAGTTTGTCCTGAATCCATTGTCATAAGACAGTATCTGTGAACTGGTGACTTGTGATCACCCATAATTGGAACATCAACAGGACTTCAGAAATCCCTGCCACCAAATAACTAATTGTCAGAAACAAAAAGACTGTTCTCATATGTCAGGGCCCTCAAGTGCATGCAGACATTTGCCCTTGAAACCCCTAACTATCTTTTTTACTATAGTTTAGTTCTGTGTTAAATCCTTTACTTTGTAAATATTAAAGTTACATAATCAACTAGTCATGGAATTTCATATCTTAACTTGTTTTGGATAGCCAGAAATTATAGGGATACAAATATTACCAAACCAAACCATTATTTTCCCCATCAATTTTCCCCTTCATTGCACTGCTGTTGTGATGAGCCATTCTAATCCAAAAATTTCTATTTCTTAGTTGTAACCCCTTCACTATAAATTCTATTAGGATGTTATCTTATACTTTTGGAAATCACTGTAAATTTGTTGGTGAACTAATATTCAAATTCCAGAAAGAAGATTTAAAATTTTATCAGTATTCCTACCCACCTGTAGCTTATTCTTTGAAGATAGGTTGGTTTACATGTGTTTTTTTTAAAAAAATCACACATGAATATTCCATATAATCTCTTGAAAATTTCCTTACCCTTTGTGCTTCTGCTGATTCTTCATACCCCTCAAAACATGGATCTTTTAATGAGTTAAATGCATGAATATGTCTGATTTTATGCTCAAATATACACACTTCTAATTCTAATCTTCTGCGGACATTTACCTCTGTTCATTCCTATGTGTGTGAAGAGCAGACCACTGCAGTCTATACAACCTAGTGAGAGCATTTCCATGGAGAAGAGGGATTCTCCTGTATCCACAGGTACTGAAACATGTGGAAATGTCCCTGTCTATATTTGCTTTTGATCTGCTGTTGTCATATAGTCATATTTGTCTTGCACTTGTATCCACATTATTGAGAGGCACACATAGCTTGCCCCATGAAAGAACCTAATGCACATTCATCAGTCTAGATTTAGCATGACCTGTTTTGTTCTCTGTCTTTGATAAGTTATGGGTCTGTAATAGTCTGGTTTTCAAAAGCTTGGTGCTTTGATGATGGGCAGGTGCTCTACTTATCTTTGGGTACAAGCATAAACATTTGGAATATAGTTAAATATTGCTTTGGTTTTTGGAAATGGAAGTTGTAGTTTTCTTCTCCCAAGCCAATGTTACTTGCCTCAGTTTTCATTAATAGACTTGTATTTCCTAGACACATATGTAATGAGAGCAGGAACTTCTAATTCAAATGTAAGGTTTTTATATTTTCTAGATATGAGCTCAGTAGTTATACCAGTAAAGATGAATGGATACTTCATTATATTACTCACTGGAATTGAACAAGAGGAGAACACCACCCTGGGCACATAGAACAATTCAAAACAACAACAAAACAAACAGCCAGAACAAGTTGTGGAGCACTTAAGCATCCATAGAATCAATTCTAAGTACAACATGCATCAGGGATAATGGCATATACCTATAATCAAAGCTTTCATGGGAGGTAGAAAGAACAGAATTTCAAGGTTATGCTTAGCTGCATAGAGAATATGGGGTCAGCCTGTGCTACGGGAAACTATATGGACTTAGGCAAATATGTAAAATCATGGAGGATGATTAGGTCAGTTGAATATGGATATACTTATTTGAGGTGTTTAACATGGCAATGACACAGCTCCTACCTTCCATGCATGAGATACCAGCATAGATTTTATAATACCTAGGAGTGGGAATAGCTGGGTAGTGGTTCATTAAGTGAGGCTTTCTTGTGAGGATTGCTGATGTTTGGATGCAAAGTTCATTCAGCCACCTAAAGCTTGTAGGATACAGCCATGCAAACTTTGACAATTGTCAGTGATGAGCAATTACCTGTCAAAAATGCATCCAGAGACAAGAGAATGTAGCTTGTGGATGAGAGCCCAGGGATTAGAAAGACCCTGCAACCAGATGACCAGGAAATGAGAGGGCTGGCACTGTTATCTTAAAAATGAACTCTGTAAAATTCTAAACCATGAGTAATCAACCATGGCAAGCATGTTACATGCCAAGAATTAAGCAGTTGTACTTTTGGCATCCTCGACCTAGAAACGATTATAATTCTGTATTTGAGATTGGGCCTTTACTTGGACTTAATCCCATTATTGATAGCCAAAAACAATGTGGCAATTATCAGGACAGATAGTCTACTGTTCACACTGTGTCAGATAAGGAACGCAAATTAGTAGCTGTCAGTTGCTGATGATGCTCAACTTTGCTGAATTAGTGGCCATGATTTCATGAAGATGCTCACAGGATACTGTCACATGCTCCTCCAAACCATCTGTGGCAAGAAAGGCCCCATCCATGTTGACTATATTCCACCAAAAGAATAATCCTTTCAGTTTCCTGGATTCCTTCTACCAGCTGTGGTCACAGTATTTTCATTTTCTTTTCTTTATGCTTTACTGTGTATATGTATACTTTTTTTTATATGTTTTTACCCTGTGATTCTAGGTTCCCTCCTACACTCAATCCACTCCTCCTTAAGTTTTTTTCATAAAATATAGGCCTTCCATGGATATCAACTAGAGTTGGTATAATAAGTGGCATTGAATCTAGGAACCTGATCTCCCCTTAAGGCTGTACAAGGCAAGTTGCTATGTGGAAAGTGTCCCCAAATCAGGCAGAATCTCACAAGCAAACGTAGTTACACAAGGGTAACATATGCAGAGAACTCAGGTCAGTCCCATGCAGGCTCTCCATGCAGGCCAGCCACCAATCTGAGTATAGCAGAGTATCATTAGGAATCATTTAATTGACTTTTTCTACATGTTTTGTTTGGTTGTATGCTAGCTGTCTGGTCTATCCTGACTCTGGTTCTTTGCCCATGAGGCAGTGTCAAGGCTGGGCTACATTTAATGGACCAGTCTTTGGTTCATCACTCTCAAAATTTCTGAAGCACCTCTCTTACCATCTTTACATTTGCATGCTGTGTATCACAAATTATCTTAATTAAAGGACTTTCTCCTGAAATTCAAATATTCTCCAGTCTCATCTCTTCATGCATTACTTTATGAATTGCTTTGAAATGAATTTCGAGTCAATTACTGTTTCCTATACCAATTGGGACCAGTATGTTAAAGCATAGAACCATGACCTTCTCTCAGTTACCTCAGCGAAGAGGATGAATGTGATCCTCATTAATTATTGCAACAAAGGCTGAACTGACAGTCTCTCTACACACTTTTTTATTCACACTATTTTTTTTGGCTTTCACATCAGTATGAAAATTTCTAGACATCTCTATTTCAGTCTCTTTTGAATTAGTGATTTTGCTCTAATCACAGAGTACAAGATAGCCCCAACACCTGTAGGCCTTGTCACTGATCTTCAAGACTTCATTGACCCCATAGTCGCTGTATTTCAGTAAATACAAATCTCAGCTTACTAATCATGGAAGAATGCAAATAAAACCTACACATTATTGCCATCTATGATGGGTACTTACACAATACAGCATTGTGCCTGTTTGCATCAAAATGTGAAATTTATCATGGTGAGCTGTGACTTAGTCGGTAAGAACCCTGGCTGTTATTTTGAGAGCAAGGTTCAACATCTTCCAGTACCTCACAATTGAATATAATTAAAGTGGGTGAATCTGCTATGCTCTTCTCTCCTGTTAGTGAGTACACACAGATGAGCTCTACTGAGCAACAAGCAGTCCATCAGTACTCATAGTCAATACCACCTAAGAAGCTAAATTAATAAGTAGGTTTTTAAATGGATTGTTCTGAGCTGGGGATATATATATATATATATATATATATATATATATATATATATATGACAAAGACAATGACAAAGACAATGACAAAGACAAAAATTAAGACATGGTGAAAAGGCATGTGCTTATCAGAATTGAACCCTGGCATTGCATGTTGAAAATAACATTTCAGAAATACTTTTCAAGATTCTAAGTTAAGACAATTATAGTTCTCTTGCACTCTCAGTAAATCATAATTCATGTGATTTGTACTTTTATTCAGGTCACTCCAATCATCCTGCCTATGCCATTTCTCTAAAAGGAGGCTGCCTTAATATTGATCTAACTGGGATATAAAACACTGAAGTTTTCCAAAAGTAAATTACTTTCCCTGAAGCATCATGAGTTTACTTCATCACGTTTGAATTATCAGAATAAATTATTATTAATATTATTAAATAATATTCCAATATTATTTTAAATATTTGGTATAAAGTTTTGTTTAAATACCTGTTAAGAGTGGGTAATTAATATTGGATTGGTCATTTGGTGAGGCTCAAACTTGTACTGGACTCTTACATGATAGTTATGTTTTTGTGATCCCATTTATTGTTCTGTATTTACTTTGCTTGATCATTCTCTCTAACATGCTTGTTTGGGTGTTTTGATGCATGGGGAATTTCTGCTAAGGCTGGCGACACCTTAAAGCACATGACACCTAGTTCCAGACAGAGGGCTTTGTTTAGAAATAAATGGCAAATGTGTCAGGATATGTCATCAGAATATGTTGTGTGTGTATGGGAGGGGGTGTTTGAGCATCTAGAGAGAGAAACCACTTAATTTTCTCTTTCTCGCCCTCAAGACCTTCTGTTGATAACTCCTTTCCCTGTATCTCCAATTTTCTCAATATTTATTGTAGGTTTATTTGTATATAATTTTGCTATTCAGGATTTGGCACTCCGTAGGCCCTGACATCTAGTTGTGTGTGTGTGAATTTGGCAGTAGGTGATGATTAATCTGATACTTAACCACATATATGTGATTGAAGATTTGCATGTCAATGGAGAAGTCAGGACCCTCCCTACAACCTATATTCCATGTCTTTGTGCAGTGACAGAGCCAACAACATTGCCGTTTCTGTGCCTTTTGTCTATGGACATCCAAGAAAGAATGCATCACCCCATACTTCTTCTAAACCAGGATGCCATTTACATTTTGAAAATAGACCTGCTTTCTTAAGATCTGATTTGTGTTTGCACTGCTTCTAGTCTGTCCTGTGTGAAAGGGTGATCAGGTAATATCTATGCACTATAATGAGATGGATGACTACCTTACATGCCATCATATAGCGTTCATCCAGTAGTTAACTGAAGCAGAAGCAGAGATTCACAGCAAAGCACTGAGTCAAACACCTTGAATCCAGTTGTAAAGAAGGAGGAATGATAAGTAAAAATGTCAAAGCCATGCTGAGGAATCCCAGAGAAGCACCTGATCTGAACAAGTAGGAGCTCAAAGGCCCCAGTCTGACAGCTGGGTAACCAACATGACACAAAACAAGATTCCCTGAATGTGGGTGTCATTTGGGGGTCTTGAGCAGTCTATGGGATCTCTGGCAGTGGAACCAGTATTTATTATCCCTAGTGCACTAATTGACCTTGGTAGCGCATTTCCTATATAGGGTTCCTCTCTCAGGCTAGATACAAAAGATAGAGCATAGTTCCTCCCCTAAATAATATGACTGATTTTGATGATCCCATATGTGAAGCTTCATCCTCTCTGGAGAGTAGTTGGGGTTGAGATGGAGGATTGGGGAGCATGGGAGGATTGGAGGCTAATGGACCTCGGGTGTTTATGTAAAACACAATTTAATAAATAAAAGCATAATTTAAAAAAGATTTTCAATGATTAAATGTCAAAAGTAATAAAATACTTGTAGGAATATATTCATATATGGATCTATCCTACTTTTAAAATGAATTAGTACTAAAATTTCTCCAACTTTCCAATAAGAAAAAGGAAAGACATACTTTCCAACATGATCTACAAAGCCTACAGAATCCTCTACCACACCTGGTGACTCGAGATTTTTAGGTGAATAGGGCCAGCCGAGGAAACACTTTCTGAGCAGAGTCTAAAGTAACAAATTTTGGCCTTACAATCAAAACCAAAAAATTGCACCCTGACCCTAAAACCAGTGCCAAAAAAACACACTTTGTCAATGGAATGACAGCCAGGGTAAACACCTGGCTCTATACACCATGGCTCTATAATCGGAGCAAAAAGTCTAAAAAAAAAAAAAAAAGAAAAAGAAAACAAAACAAACAAACAAACAAAAAACAGTGAATAAAACACACTTTGGTCCTGAAACCAGATCCAAATCTGACTCTAAAAATGTGCAGAAAACTAACTAGTCCCTGAGCAGCAAGTCTAGCCAGTCTGAGTTCAGGGACTGAAATCTGATCAACAACCACCCCGGAAATCTCCTTGGAAAAAACTCTGTCCACTAAGAAGCCCTATATAAATCATGTATCTGTACAGCTTCTGGCTGTCTGGGTGCCATGTAGTCACTCTTCTGGATTCTTACCTCCCAATAAATCTTTTGCATGAGGTTTGGTTGAGAATTTCCTGTACCAGAATGAAGCAGAGTAGAGAAGTCACTCTTTGGGAGCCAAGAGGAGTTGTAACTCTTTTGGTGGGAAAACATCCTCCAGAGAGTTGGAGTTGTTACACCTGAGCAGACCTGAGCTAAACTGTAACAAATTTTCCAGGGTAACCCTCTCCTGCCAGAGGAAAGATGTTACATTGCAGTAGCATTTCCATAGAATAAGGTTGTAAGGTACTATGCTTCCTGTGTCCTGTGGTATTCCTATATCCAAGTTAGGAGACCGTCATTCAATTTGATTGGTACCATTTATTAATCTGTGGATTCCATATCTCAGAATACCTTTCCATCTCAGCTATGACACACAGTATAATTTGCTTTTGAGTGCCAGAATTCCTGTCCATCCAATCTGAACAATGCAATGCTTACATTTGATGTGGTTACTGGGATAGCATTCCTGGTGCCTGTGCTTCACCATCGTGGTCTTATCTGCCCTGGGACCCTAACCCTCAGTCAATGTGCAATAGACTGAACTTTGAACTCACTGCCCTGCATCCCATCCACCAATGGCAATTGCATAAGTTTACCATTCAGTCCTTGAAAACATTTCCCTGAGTCCGAGAAAGTGACCATTGATTGTCTGGCACAGCTCTGGTAGACTTAGAAGCGCAGGTTCCATCCAGCCACAAGTCCTTAAGTCTATGACTAGCACTGCTCACCCAACCACATCCCACCACCCTCACTGTGAATTGCAACATTGCAGTTTCACTAGGCCCAACTGTGTCATTGTGCTTTCTCCTGCCCCTCTTTCCTAACTCCTTCCTGGAGCTGGTTATCATAGCACAGCTTCTCTATGCTGCTGTGGCTTCTGTGTCTCCCTTCCTGACCTTTTTCTTTAGATGAGACCCCTCTTACAGGTTAGGTTCCTTGTAAGACTTCTGAACTGCATGATAGCCCTGATGCTGAGTTTCTTCTGGCTTAGCCAGGCAGTACTTGACCACCTTTGAGTTGGGTGATAACGCTCTGAACCATTTGATCCTTGTTCAGTGGTCCTCACTGAGTCCTGCGGACATGCTTGAGTACAAGCTGCAGTAATATTTTCATTTTCTTCCATGATAATGGTGTCATCTATACCTTCTCATTAACCCTTGGAATGCTTCTTAGAAAACTTCTATCCTCTACACTTGACACTTGAAATGAAGAACTCTAAACTTATTTGCTTTTGCAATCAGATTTGCCCCAAATACTATTTAGTCAGTTTAAATGGCCACATTATGGAACCCTATATCACAATTTTATTTGGGATCTTTACAACTACACAGGTCAATTGACGGAATGGAAGGTGATTCCTCATTCCCTACATTCAAACTTACTGTGCTCTCTACTCTTATCCCAATTTTTCTCTGATATTTTCACATGCACACAGGGTCTTAATGTCCTTCCTTTTAAGTAACCATTGATGGATCTACAAGCATGTTGCAAAGTGGGAGCTAGGTGGTGGACCTTGTATGAAAAGTAGTAGGCAAGCATATGCACTCCTCCCTGGATGGCACATCTCTCAGCTCCTTCCTGAAATTTCTTCTGTTTCTGTCTAGGGTTAAAAAATGCCTCTATTAAACATTCTTTGTTCACATAGGGTTAAGATTCACTTTTACTGAGATTCAGACTTCCTTTTGGTGTAAATAGCATTGGACTATTGTTTTTTACTGTCACACTTCAATTAAAATCTGGCTCTGGGGTTGGAATATAGCTCCCATTATCCTAGACCCAAGCATGTTTGCTTAAATTGTTTCCTCAAAAATCTCTGTCCCATATTTGGGGGGGCTACCTGGTATGTGACAGAAATGAGCGATAAGACAAAATATAGGGACAAACTATCGTCAAGGGCCACGACTGCTACTCACCTCATATATTTGGTTTTGTTTTCTAAAACTTTTGCTAAGGTATCTTAAAGGAACCATGTGGCATGATGTAATTTTTAGATAAACCAAACATGGGGGAAACAACACAGCTATTAAGCCCAAAGCAGATGATTCATCCTCTATTTAATATTATGCTAGCTGCTCACTATAACATCCTAAACCAGTAGTCCTCTTACTTTCTCTATAGCCCTTCTTGTTTCCCCTTTGTCCTGCTCAGTAACAGGCTTCCCACTTAGTTAAGGCTCATTATGTGGTCTTAAAGCAGAGTACTCCACTATCATCTATTAGGCCTTGCTCTGAGAATACAAGTTATATCCACTATATTACACAATCCAATAACCTTACCTTCATTGATGTTTATATGATTCTAACCAGCAATCTACTCCCAGAAGTGCACAGGATAGTCTGTGACAAGGCTAGTGCTTCCTATGCAGAAGAAATCCACAAAACTGAAGACACCTACCCAATCAGTGCTATGGAATGCTCTTACTAGTAACCAGTGTGGAATTACAATAGCCCAGGGGTCATCCTACCTAGGAATCTATTTTTAACTTACCCTTGGATGGTCTCCTGAAGACTGCTCTTAAGGTGGTAAATTATGAAAAATCCCAGGGGACATCTAGGAAAATCAACCACTAGATTGCCTTCCACAAACCCTCTTACCTTTCCCTAGCCTTACTTTTTTTCCAAAAGTTACCCTGGCATTAGGGACAAATTTAAATATATACAAAACAGGCCCTGACACCACAGGCAGATATCTTAGTTATGGTCTTCATGGTAAACTATGTGAGAGATGAAAAAGCACCAAAAAAAATTTCTGATGATGGCTGAGGCCTCTCAGCTGACCAAACCAATAGTCCAGTCTCCCTGGTCTCTTAAAGCAATAGAAACTGCTGTGTTCTCATTTTGAACTGGCAGAAGTACATTGGACCCAGGCCTCTCAGAATCCTCAAACCACCCAGACGATGTCCTGGTGCCATCAAGAATGGTACTGAAGTATTGATTGCCCCATGCCACTTGTACATGAGGACATGTACCCCAGATCACCTGTCATCTGACATCCTTGGTTTGGCCATGAGTGAACGAGGAGCCTTCTTCCCTAGGCCTGATCACCACCATCTCTGATAAGGAGCCACAGTTAGTTTTAACAGTATGAAAGCTATTCATCTCCTTCCTTGTAGACATCAGAGCCAGTTTTTCAGCCCTGACACAGTTCAGGTGACCCACCATTCCATTTTCCTCTACTGTAAGAGTAGAGGGACAGCCTTATCAGGCTCAACAAACCCAACCACTTAGCTATCTTTAACGTTATGCTCCTTCCCTATTTTTTTCTATGTATACCAACCTCTCCCATCCCATTCCTGGGAGGGGAGTTTCTAGATGAAACAGGAGCTTTTATTTCACTTACTCTCCGCATCTGGTTGACCACAAGCTCACCAGCCATTCTCCTTCTCCTTCTCTAAACCACATGATCTGACATACTTCCTTCTTTACCATCCTCTCAGGAAGATTGTCAGTTATGGGACACCACAAAGCCCTCTGTATCCAAATTTAATACGCCTCTCATCAATTGTCTACCAAAGCCTGCCACATATAACCAAGGCTCATACTACTTTCACCCAAGGTCTCGGAGGATTTAAATTTCTTGTTCTCACTTCATAAGAAATGATATTGTGTGCCACACTTATTCCCTTTTACCATCCCACACTTGCAGTAAAAAACAACAGAGCCTACAGCTTGGTTAAGGATCTCCAATTGATCAACTCAGAAGTTCTTTGTCATCCTGTATTACCCAACCCTTAAATTCCCCTCTGTAGCATCCCCTAAATATCATCTAATTGCTCTGTTCTTAACATCATAGATGCTTTCTTTTCTATTCCTCTGGAGCCCCAAATGCAGAATATCTCTGCCCTTACTTAGACTGACCCACACACACATATGCTTCTCTACCCAACTCACTTCAACAGTCCTAATACCAAGGGATAAAACCAAGCAGATGAGGCAGCTACGGCTGCAACTCTCAGCAACATGAGTCTCCCTCACACACTACAAGGCACTCTCATTTTACAATCTATTGCTCTATCACCATCTCCAGATACTCAAAATTTATCCTATCTGCACAAGTTCGTTCACCCTAATAGTCAGGTCTTATTGCAATGTATTAAAACCTATTTAAAGTCTACTTCTGAGGATCTATCTTATCTAAAGTCTATCACTATTTCATGTAAAGTTTGTCAAACTTCTAATCCTATCTCAGGGCATTACACACTCCCTTTTCACACTCATCAATCCTGGGGATCCCAACCTGTATCAGACTGGCAGTTGGACTTGACTTCTCTAACATGCCTAATCACAGCCTGGTTGGTGTTCCTTTTCCCTAAATTAGGGTTGGTACCTTGTGAGGAACCCACATGAATTGTCATCACTGAATTTATAGCAGCACAGCTGGAGAAAATATTAATCCAGTTATACCCATTCTGGCAGCCCTGGTATAACTGCACACTGACCATGAAACTTGTGCCAATGAAATACATTTGGCCCTGGAATCAGAGCCAGAGAATGAAACACACCCTTACCCTAAAATTAGAGCTGAAATGCTATAAAGGACCACTGAAAAAACACACTCTGGCCCTGAAACCAGAACCACAGCTGACCCTAAACCTGTGCAGGAGAACTAGCTTGTTTGAGCTCAGGGACTGAAATATGACCAACCACCATTCTCAAATCCTCCCCAATTAAACTCTGCCATTTGGAAGCCCTCTATAAACCCTGTATCTGTTCAGATCATGGCTGTTCAGGATGCCTGGGTATACTTTAGTGCCTTGCCACTCTTCTGGATTCTTTTTTCCCAATAATGTTGAATGTCATTTCAGTGAGAACTTCATTCACCAGAATGGAGTGGAGGAGAGAAATAACTATTCCAGGAGCTTGAGCATAACTGAGTTAGGCAAGGGAGCCAATCCGGTTTGTAACACTATGCTATGGAAACCTTTCTTTAGCCAAGTGCAGTTGTAAAACTCCTCAGGACAAGAGCTGAACTGTAACAATTTCACCAAGGAAGCATTCCCCTACCAGAGCAAAGCTATATCACTAGGGAAACCTTTCCTTGGTGCCGGGGTGTAAGATGTTAGGCTTACTGTTACCTATGGTAATTCACAATCCAGACTGGTAGAACACCTTTCCATCAGAGCAGTAATACTAAGTATTTTGTGGTTCCTGTGTGCCAGAATCCCTGTCCAGCTGATATGAGCTGCTGCTATGCTTAAAAACTCTTCTCCTTTTTCCCCACATTTAGAGAAACTGCACTGACCTCCACCCAGAGTTACCTCTGATTTGCCCAAGTGAGCATTTTGTATGGGCAGATAAATATAATAGGGGAATAAATAAATAAACAAAGAAATCATAAATGTAAACTAAACAGAATCTATAAACGCACAGGTTATGTACCTAAATATGACAATTCTAAATGAAATCACTTGAATCTTACACAAAGTTCAAAAGAGCATAAAGAAGGCCATGTTCATGCACAAGATGAATCATGACTAAAGAACATAAGGGCAATTCTAAGGCCAAAATGGAAAATAAAACATAAGAGGAAAAGGGCTTTTGCAGTGGGGACACATGCCTTTAATTCTAGCATGCAGGAGGCAGTGGCAGACAAATATGTCAGGGAGAGAGAGAGAGAGAGAGAGAGAGAGAGAGAGAGAGAGAGAGAGAGAGAGAGACTAATATTGAGGGAACTTAACATAGGTCACTGATTACAAGGAATAGAACAGCAGTCTTCCTGGGACAAAGCCAAGTGTTCTGGGATGCAGCCCGGGTGTCTCATCCACCATAGACTCTTTAGACAAAAGAGGGATGCATAGAAAACCGGGAAGTTTAGAATCCAGGCTCGGCTTCCTGATGAGTCACCCAGCAGGAACAAGTTTCAGTGGCCTATTCCACACTCCAAAGTGTTTCGCCAAAGACAGTATTCTCGGTCCCATCAAAATATGATAGTTGTGGAAGACAGCAGCCAATATGGCTGTACCTGGTGTTGCTTGAGTTGATCATAAAATCGTCTTGCAAATCTGTTGCTTGAAGCACTATCCTTGCGCACTGCCTCTGGCACTGGTGTCCACGAAGTGAATGTTCTGCCTTCACTCGCTAGGCTGGCACCAACTGTCCCTTGACTTCCCAACTCGTCACTTGATTGGTGACAGGTATAGTATTGAGCCAATCATATTGAGATGCCAATTGTGACACCCGCATTTGTTAGTTGGATATTATGTGACTTGTTACAGCTCTATAAAGATCTGCCAGGTGTCTGCCCACCAGGATTCCACATGGGGGTCCTGTGCGAGCAGGCTTAGAGCATAAGGCTTTGCTGTTTCTGGGAGTTTTGTGCACATTCCAGCCAGGATGTATCTCCCCACACCTCTTCCCTCCCATGATCTCATTTAAATGCTGAAAATAGACTTGATTTCTGTAGGTACCATTTGTGTTTCTACACTTTCTCCTCGTTCCTATGTGCAATGGTTTTTAGGCAGTATGTGTGCACTCGTGACATGTGCTCCCCCAAAAAATGGATTATCAACAGCACCTTAGAAATTCCTGTCTTCTATGTACTAATATTCAAAAACAAAACCCTAGATTGTCATATTTCAAGACCCTCAAGTGTAGGCTGATATTTCCCTCAGAGTCCCTTCTATATCTTAATACCAATGCTTAAGTGTTTATTAAAACTTTACTTTTTAAACTTGAAAGTCACAGTATCAATTAGTCATGGCTTATCATACCTACATTTGTCATCAATAGACAAAAATTAAAGCAATACCAAACTTAATCCATCATTTTCTTAATCAACTTTCTCCTTCCTTGGACTGCCTTTGCGATGGGTCTTTCTAATCCAAAATTCAGTTCTCAGTTGTAACAACATCCAATGATTATTTTATTTGTATGTATTCTTATTGTTTGGAAAACCATTGTCAGTAACTTAATGAACTAATCCTAAAGTTCCTGGATGCACTTTTTACTTTTCCTCAGTATTCGTGCCCATTCTACAGCTAGTTCTTTGAAGACCTATTTTTTTCATATTTTTATTAAGAAATAATTTATTAAGAAATTCCCACATGAAGACTGCCAAACTTCCCTTCCCTTTGTGCCTCAGCTTATACCATGGACCACACCCCCCACCCACACACATACATAAGACATCATTGATGATATCATGTATACATATGGTTTGTTCATATGATATAAACATGTTCATATCTAACTCACTAAGTAAACTTAGCTTTGCCCAACTGTCCTTTTGTCTAGCATGGATCATTGGTGATTGTAAAAATCATGAGTACAAAGGTATGCAGCTTCAGTTGTGCTGGTTTTCCTTTTAAGTTTCTATTGAGAATCATTTCAAAAATAAGAAGTAAGGACAATGAAGCAACAGAAATGAGCACTTGGAAAAGGGATCATGACCATGATAGGGAAAACCACAGAAAGAACAGACTTGAGGTATTGGAAGGTCACTGACTCTGGATAGACAACTGGGAAATGTGAATATGACAGAAATAGGCCTTCTGAAGGTGAGTGACTGTTCTGTGGCTTGGGCAGCCTGTGTGGCCACTGGCAGTGGTACCATGATTTAACCCTAGTGTGTGAACTTGCTGTTCACTACTCTATTGGTAGTCCATTCCCAATAGAGTGATAACCCTGCTTAACTTAGTTATAGGTCCGTGGAGTGGGGGTCACTTGTTCCTGCCTCAAGGTGATGTGACCGAATTTGTTGACTCCCGATAGGAGGCCTCACCCTCTCTGAGAAGTGTAAGGGGCGTGAGTTTGATGGTGAGAGAAGGAGGAGGGTAGGGAGAGGAAACTGGAATTGGTTTGTAAAATTTAAAAAAAAAAGATTGTTGTTTTTTTCATTTTTAAAAATAATAAGAAAAATTAAAGGGCACTTGATGCCAATCCTGGCAACCTGAGTTGAGCTGAGTAATTTATATGACCAAACCTGGATAGAATAGCTCTATAAGTGGAATGAGGGTGGGAGGATGGGATGGGAGGGTGACATGGATGCATGTCACAGGGGAAAAATGGTAAGAGTGAGGGAGGGAGTGAGGGAGGGTGGATTAGACGGAGGAAGGGAGAGGAAACTGGGATCCACATGTAAAATGTTTAAATTATATTAATAAAAAAAGGAAAAAATTAGTTAGGTTTTCTATATATATCTGGCATACTTGGGACCAATGTTCTGGTATTGTGGATGCCATAATTGTTTTATTAAG
>JANBXA010000509.1:0-47027 GCA_030556225.1 Cricetiscus sungorus | reverse complement strand
ATCTAAAGTGGGTGTTTTTGCATCTGACCCACCCCCAGGTCGACCCTCTAATAGGAGATTTTTAAGGGCAGAGTCTGAACACAGTTAAATTCAGAGGAGGGTTTGCCTTAGGTACCGTGAGGTTGAGGAATGGAATGATGCTACCTGAAACTCACCATTATGGCTGAAGCTACACTCAACCATCCTTCTCCACCTTCTGAAGGAACAGATGCCTGAGGTCTCCAGCCTGGCAGCTAAGGGAAAACTTCTCCAACCACACCTCCTGCTGAGTCCACCGACACCTGAATTCCCCACCCTACATTTGTTCTTGTTGCATGGTGAGCATGGATGTTTCTTAGCATGACTCTCATTCTCATGTCGTGTGTGTGTGTGTGTGTGTGTGTGTGTGTGTGTGTGTGTGTGTATTTATTTTGCTATGTGCCTTTGTGCATTGATATAATTATTAATTCACCAAATTTCTCTCCATAATTGCACCTACACCATTTGGACAAGCTGTTATAACGTTAAGAAAATGAAGAGGAGCTTATTTTCATTTCAGTAAATAGAAATGGATTAAGGTAGAGGCCAATAATGCTATTGTCTTCATTCTGGAAATAAGAAATTTGGAGCATAGGAAATATGATTAAATACTCATCAATGCAGTTGAATGCCATAATGATGCTTTCATCCCATGTGCACATCCCTATAGGAATGTAGTTGTTTAATAGACTTGAAAATAAGTATAACTCAGAAAGGAGCCTTGCATATTTGGGAGAAAAATCAGTGAGGCTATAAAGTTTGTCCATTCATGGGTGTGCTTTTTAGCAAGTGGGAGTTGTTCTGTAATGTGACATAATCTTGGATCATAAATGTTGCCTGGCAACCCTGCTAGAATTCTACATTCTGGTATCATGGGCCAAGAGTCAGAGAACAACTTAAATTGGATATTTTAGTCTCCCAAGAATAGTATCTCATGAAACATTTAATGACAGCATTTGTGGAAATTGATTCTCCTAACTAAGTTATAGCCAAATCCTGGAAGTTGGGCTACAGCTATTAATATTATCAATTCCAGATTACCTTATATCAGAGATTACAGTTTGTGGGGAAACACTTCAAAACTTTTCTTGAAGAATATCATTATCCCTAAGAAGTAATACTATGGATTAAGAAGATAAAAAGACTCACATTTTTTCAAAAAAAGGTGAGTTTTCCATTGTTAACTTCCTTCTGGAAGGTGTTGATCCATTTGTTAGACTAGAGTGAGAGATAATTGGATAGCAGTTCATCTCTAATGAGGGAGCTCCCCAACATCAACTATCCGATACCCTGGATACACTATGCCATTTAATCACTTACACATTTTACTACTCAAACCTAATTAAATAATCGATCATCCGTTTAGTTTGACACAATGTTGTGCTAGCCAAGAAAGAGCTACTTGTGGTTATTGAGTACAGCAGACATTCTCATCCACTGATTATGTAATTATTTAATGATTAAAATAGGACATTAGATAATTGATGACCAGTGGATTTTTGCACCACATTGTGGGAGTAAAGTATGTAAGACCATCTAATTCTTTAATTATGTAATTAAATTATTGAAATAAGTGATGACAATATCATTCATGAGTCCGGTTTGGAGCTACCTTGGGGAAATTGATGATGTGATATCTCTGGTTGTTTGAATGTTTAGTTTTATTAAATAATGATTATATGTCATCCACAATACCAGAAGTTTTGTGCCACCTTGTGGGATCAAGTATGCCAGATCATATAATTTCATATTTGAATTGATGATAGGGGTTAATATGCAAGAATATCTAAATATTTGTATAATTATTTAAATAAATGACCCTATATTCCATGAAGACTCCAGACAAGCTCCATCTTGCTGAGTTAAGTATGCAATATCTTCACGTGATTTGATTAAATTTTTAATTTAAAGACAATTTTATTTGTAACTCAAACAGGATTATTCACCTCTATTATTCACATTGCTCTAAAATATATTAAGCATTATCTTTTTATCAAAGAAATACTCTGAGCATGAAAAATAATTCTGAGTTGTATATCTGTCACTTACTAGTTTCCAGGGTTTACTTTTTTATTTTACATATGGATCACAGTTCCCTCTCCCTCCCTCTGTTCCTCCTTCTCGCTCACCCCCCATACCCCACCAGATCACCCTTCTCTCCCATCCCCCCTACTCCACATGTAGTGTGATGCCTCCAGGAGGGCTCAACTAAATCTATAAAGTCATTTGTAGTAGGAACTATGCCCTCCCTCCTGCCTCTACGTTAAGAGAGTAACTCTCCATCAGGAATGTGCTCCCAAAGTCCTTTTTTGCACCAGGAATACATCCTGCATTCACTATCTGAGGTCTCCTAGACTGTCCAGGTCTTGTAACTGAGACCCATAATCATAGGTTCTGAGTTGGCCCAATGCTGTGTACACAGCTTTCAGTCTGGGGCTTATTAGCTTCTCCTTGTACAGGTCAGAAATCTCTATAGGTTTCTGTGGCCTGGGAAGGCCCTTCCTCTTTGCATCTGGGTTCCAGTTTAACCCCATGTTTGATGAGGGCTCTGTATTGTGGATAAGTTAGTCATCAAACTCATTATCAGGCAAGGGAATTCATGGTAGCCTTTCCACTGTTGCTCAAATTGTTAGTTTGGATCAGACTTTTAGGCTATGCACGATTCTCTAGAGTCAGTTTTCTCTTTAAATCTATAATGGCTCCCTCTTTTATGGTATCTCTCTCTCTCTCTCTCTCTCTCTCTCTCTCTCTCTCTCTCTCTCTCTCTCTCATCTATCATCTATTCCTCCCCTGACTCAATCTTCCTAGTCCCAACTGCTTTGCTCTCCTCCCCTTGTCTTTCTCTTACCTCCCTCTCTACTCACTACACCCCCCACTCCCAATATGCTCAGTAACCCTTCTGCGAGTTACCTTCTATGAATCTCTTAGAATCTTCCTTGTATACTAGTTTCTCTGTTGATGGTAATTATATGCTAGTGATCCATTTCTCTAAGTCTAAAATTCATATATGAGTGAGTACATACCATTTTCCCCATGTTGTGACTGGCTTACCTCATTCAGGAAGGTTTCTTCAAGTTCCATCTATTTTTCTGTGAATTTTAAGATTCCATCTTTTTTCCTTCCACAGAGTAGTATGACATTGTGTAGATGTGCCATATCATCTTTATCCCTTCTTCACTTGCGGGGCATCTAGGTTTCTCTCAGTTTCTTGCTACTTCAAGTAATGCTGCTACACACATAGTTGAACACATAACTTTGTTGCATGGATGTATATCATTTTGGTATGTGCCTAAGAAGGGGATTGCCAAGTCCTGGGATAAAATGGTTCCCATTTTCTTGAGAAACTGGCATACTGATGTCCAAACTGTCAGTACATGTTTGCACTCCCACCAGCAGAGAAGGAGTGTTTCCCTTTCTCTACATGCTCTCCAGCATAAGTTGTCATTGGTGTTTCTAATTTTAGCCATTCCATCAGGAGTAATTTGATTTCTCAGAGTTGTTTTGATTTTCATTTACCTGATAGTTAATGATGTTGAGCATTTTCTTAAGGTTTTTCTGCCTTTTTGTTTTCTTCTACTAAGAATTCTATCTTCAATTCTGTACACCATTTTTAATAGTGTTATTTTGGTTTTGTGACTAGATTCTTGATTTCTTTGAATATTTTGTAGATCAGCCCTCTATCAGATGTAGGACTGGTGAAGATCTTTCCCAAGTCTGTGGGCTGTTGTTTGGTTTTGTCAACTCTGTTCTTTACTTACAGATGCTTCTCAGTTTCAGGAGATCACATTTAATAATCCAGATATGTGTATTTGTATTTATCTAACAATTCATAATAAAAAAGCCATAAATGATGAATGGAAGAATATAGCTGTCCCAGTAAGCACATAAGAAAGAATTTTTAGGAATATCATTTGATATAAAAAGAAAAAAATGTCAGGTAATGAATTTTTATATTCTCACAGACATACAGTTTCTATGAATTCCAACATTTTTTTATTCCATATGTAAGAGTTGGGTTCACATCTACATTCTGATACTTGATTTCCTGATGAGATTGAAGTACTGATAAATTTTATCACATTAGAAAAAACTGCAGAGTGAAATGGGTAGTTTTGTTTACAGTAGACAATATGAAATTAAATGGGAATGTTACACCTCAAAAATAAAACACATCTGAGGATTGATATGAAGAATATTTCACCATTGGTGAAGATGCTTTCCTACTCCCATTGTTTACTTTTGCCTTTTTGTCAAAAATCAGGTGTTCGTAGGTGTGTTGGTTAAAATCAGTATTTTTGATTCCATTCCATTGGTCTACCTGTCTCTTTGTGCCAATACCAGGCTGTTTTCAGGACAATAGCTCTATTAATATCTTTCATCTTTTCCTATTTTCTCATACTAATTTTGAGATATGATTTTGTAAAGTTTATTGTATTTTACTTCTTTACTACCATTCATTTTTAAATTTTCTTCCAATAGCTGATGTGATTATTATGTTCATTGCCTGATATGTTAATGTCACACAATGATTCTTCAGATAATTCATGTAGCACTTATCAATGCATTGTAGATTGTGTTGTTTAGCTTTGAATGAATGCACACATTTGGTTTTGTTAGTGGATGTTTAACAACAAAGGGCTAAGACTCACTACTTTTAGTATTTGAAAATTATCTCTTGCAGGGACTTCTGTGATTGTATCAAATCATGTTAAGCCCAATGAAATGAAACTTGTTTCATTAGGACAGATTTCTCTGCCATTTTTCTTTTACAGGGGTATCGATTACCTTTAATTTCCTGACTTATTTTTTGGACCTTATTTATATCAAATTTATTCCAGATAGTCTGAAAAAAGAAAAGTGCCAAATTGCAGAAAACTTTTCATTCTTTTCCATACGAAGATAGCCTTCATTTACGATCCTGAGTGATCATATATGGGATAATTGATAACATAGGGCTTAGTTGAAACATTAATCTTGCCTTCAGGAAGCCAAAGAAATGACATCAGAGTAAGTAATCTGTGTTTGTTCTATAGTGACAAATATAAATACTCAACAATACAATAGATATCAGAGAGTTATTCAAGGATGTAGCAGATAAATGATACCACATCAACTAATATCTCTCTCTAGAATTTAAAAATGAACATAAATATTCAATGGTAGTTGTTATACACAGACTCAAGCAAGTCTTATAATCACTGAAATTAACACAGATTATATTTAGTAGATGACAAAAAGAATATCTATATTTTCTAAGGTAGTTTTCTATTATTGTTCTTTTACTTTCATGTGTATAATACTAAAGCCATGTAATTGTTTGGTAGAATAATCAAAATAAGTCCAAGTTAAAAGTTCCTTGCAGTTTTCAGAGGAAATCAGTTAGGATATAATGCGAACTCATGAATGGGTGGGGTTGCTTAAGCATGTGGAAATGTTACCAGGCTGTGACAGAATGTGAGATCGTAACTGTTGCCTGGCAACAATGGTGGAATTCTTTAAACACATATCATGGGCCCAAGAAGCAGAGAGTAGCTGAGAAGTTGTCTTACCATTTGATATTTCATCTCCCAAGCTAAATGTCCCATACACACGATAGTATATGTGGCCAAATGTATGGAAGTTAGCCTACAGCTATTAATATTACCCAATTCAAGATTACCTAATATCAGCGAATATAATCTGTGGAAGAATGGTTCAATGACTTTTGTTGTTGAATGTAATCTTCACTAAGAAGCATATTTCTGGATTAAGAAAATAAAAAAATTATCACAGGAATTCACCAAAGGTGAGTTTTTCATTGTTGCCTTTCTTCAGCAAGGTTTTCATCCATTTGTCAGACCAGACTGAGGAATAACTGGACAGGAGTTCATCACTAATGAGGACAATGTCCAACATTAATTTATGATGTCCTATGAAACTCTTTATATACAATGTCATTTTAACCAATTATTTATTTTATTATGCAAATCTATGATTACATAATCAGTGATCAGTGGACTTTGACACAAATTTTTGAAAGTTTAAAAAGAGACTCATCCTGTCAGACAATATCTTCTGCTGATTATATAATTGTTTTAAAAGTTCATTAGATAATCAATAATCACTACAGTTTTGTGCCTCCTTGCAGGTGTCAAGTATGCAGGACCATCTAATTGTTTAATTATGTGTTTCAATTATATAAATAGACTATGGCATTATTGATCAAGTGTCAGATTGGTGTTACCTTGGTGGAGTGCATGATGTGACATCATCTCATTATTTGATTATTTAGTTATTTAAAAAGGTGATAACAATTGAGTCATCCATGGACCTGAATTTTGGCACCTCCTTGTGGGAATTAATATGGAAGACCATCTACGTATTTATGTAAGTATTTATTTAGGTTATTACATAAAGAAACTATTTCCGGAAAAGTCCATTGTGTCTTCAACTTTGGGGAGGTAAGTGTGCAACTTAATCACATCATTTAATTATTTAATTTAATCATTTATATCTATGATGTCTTCTTTATGACTGGAGTCAGTCCAGTAGTCCCTGGTAGTCAATTATATAATATCACCTAATCAATTGACTAAGCATTTAGTTGTTAAATAGGCCATTACTTCATCAATTTTCACGTCAGTTTGGTGTCAAATTGTGGGGGTTAACTAGGCACGACAATCCAAATATTCACTTACTTAACATTTAAATGCAATGACATCATCGATTTGGGGTAGACCAGGGAGGTTAGGGTTTGGCTATTGCAGATTTTACAACAGATGCCCGGAAATACAAAGCAGTGGCCAGAGCTACAAGGTCACTGGGAGGTAGAGCCCAGAATATGAAATGCTGTCCATTGAAAAAACGTGGGACAATTAGACAGAACTGAGTGTGGCAGTCACAGTGGGTGCTGGCTGTTTTCCTCCACATTCCTACTTTCGTCGTGCTCTACTATGAGATAAACAAATGGCAGAACAGGAGGACCCGTACCACTATAGAGGCATTTCCAGGGATGACATCACAGTGTACAACT
Organism: Cricetiscus sungorus; assembly: GCA_030556225.1. Taxonomy (NCBI): domain Eukaryota; kingdom Metazoa; phylum Chordata; class Mammalia; order Rodentia; family Cricetidae; genus Cricetiscus; species Cricetiscus sungorus. The sequence continues at coordinate 39,997 of JANBXA010000509.1, read as the reverse complement.
AGCTTCTCTCTCATCTCGGCTGAGTAGTTGAAACAACAGTCACCGCTGCCTTTTCAGAACTGCAGAAACTCGGTGCCACACAATGACATTAGCCAAACAGAATACATTATGCAAGATTGTCTAATCATCTCATTATTAAATTGTTGAATATTTAAAATAGCTGGTACTGGCGTCCTTCATGAGTCACTTCTGCCACGTACTTCCAAAAACTGACATTGTGAAAAGTCTCATTTTATTATTTCAACAATGCATTTCTTAATTTGTGATCAAGGCAATTCAGAGCCTCCTTTTTGGGGTCAAGAGTGCCAGTTAGATCTCATAAACAAATTATATAATTACTCAAATCTATCGTCTATTCTGTTGCTGTTAATTGAGGGGTGTCATCTCATTAATCATTTACTTATTTTGTCATTCAAATCAATGAATAAATAATTATTACTGGAAATGAAGCCACTCGTGTAGGAGTCAAGTATGAGACACCATCAAATTATTTAATTACTTAATTATAAAAATGCTCATTACATTGTCAGTGATCACAGGAGTTTGAAGCCCGAGCACTCTTAGAGACAGCTTATTGTGGCAACATTATTAGAGAGAACTTTTTGCGGAGAAATCTTAAAGAGATCCTTAGAAAAAGTACTTTTGGGAAGAACATTTCATGAAGAATAAAAGGCAATGGGAGGACAATGTTTGTGAGCTGCTTTATTTTCTTCTTTTCCTCAGATGAGAAATTTCTAGGAATTCCCTAGCATGCCTGTTGTAAGCCTGAACCCATGATGAATACCTTCAAAATATTACTAAAATGTGTGTCTTAGGTAAATCCAAGTCCATCACAACTGGAAACAGACATAAATGATATCATCTTATATGGGGATTTGTGTCATTATGTTTTTTATTTTTAAATATGTTGACTCATTTATATATGTATGGATATTTGTATAGGTATGAGCCTGTAGAGTTGATAATATGGCATCAGATTCCCTGGAGATTGTGGTACGTTACCAACAAAGGCTAAAGCACTATATTAATCAAAATATATTATTATTTCTCCAGTTATATTTTGCTGTTTTATCCTTGGGCCTCTTATGATTTAAATCTTGATTTTAACATCCACCCCTTAGTTATGCATATTACTATTTTGTTACCACTCTGCTTTCTTTTAGTCTTTATGATTTTTGCTAAAGTTTTTCATGTACCTAATGAATGGAAGGATTTTTCCACACCTCTTTTGTTCTCCTTCTTTTGCCCTTTTTTTTCTTTCCCTATATTACTTCTGATCTTTCTGGGTTCCTCAAGTAAAATAAAATCATTTATTAATATTAGTTGATTGGCTTCACTGTAGTTTGTTAGTTATATTAAGCTTGAAGATTTTCTAGTTGTAGAATATGGTAGAATAATATGTTCCTTCACAGTGAACATTAGCAACAGCAGATCCTTCCAAGCAGGCTAAAAATAGAATGATCTTCATAAATGAGAATAGGAAGAAATGTATATGGCCATGTTTTAGTGCCTTCTTTGCCTACAGTGCAAGCCTACATCCTAAAACACATGGAACAATTTTCAATTTTATGGCACTCACTTCCAACATGGTCAAATATTCCTAGAGAAATTTCAGGGAAAAGGAATATAAAGACATCAACATATCCTCATGTATCCAAAGGCAAACTTAAATAGAACTCTGAGATAGTATGGCCTATCTATTTCATTACTACAGAGGTAGGTCAGACTCAAAACAAGCAACAGATATCATAGAGCAATTCATGAATGTTGCCAAGAAAGTCACCACAGTTTCCCCCTATCCAAGTATTCAAAGGAATAAAATGTCTACAGTGGAAACCACATTATTTTTCAATACTCAAAATTATCCTCAATTGACACATATCACAATCTGGGAACACAGAGACAATACATCCCTGTTTGTCACCAATTTTTCTATTCTTCCATTAGGGTACATGAGATTATTGGCTGAAAACTATATTGAATATAGTTGATCAGTAAATTAAGTGGCATAGCTCTATTTTGGAAATAATTCAGAAGAGTTCAAAATGTTTGGAGAACAGTTAGCAACATTGGTAATCCCTGGATTATTGTTGGCACAGAGGGTTCTTCTTGAGAAACAAAAAACATTTCCCATGACAATGGAAAATTCACCAGGGATCATGAAAATACTATCAATTTCAGTAACCTTTGTCATAGAATAACTGTGAGTACTAGTGTTATGAGTATTGTTGTTAGTGTGTGTGTGTGTGTGTGTGTCTGTGTGTGTCTGGGTGTGTCAGTTGGTGTGTGTGTGTGTGTGTGTGTGTGTGTGTGAGTGTGTGTGTGAGTAAGTGTGTTGTACTGGAATCATCATTTATTCACCTACTTCTACCACTTTTCTGCAGAAGACTCATGCTTCAAGTTTCCCTAAAGAAGGCAGGATAAAGAGACCTAGTTTTTAAGTGATTTACAAGAGGCACAGAATCGGTGGTTTTTTTCATAAGACATCTAGTATTCAGGGTGAGGATTCAGGATCAGGTACAGTGTCAGGGTTGAGGTTCTGGTTCAGGTTGAGGGTTTAAATTTATGTTCATGGTGAGGGTTCAGTTTCAGGTTTGAATACAGGTTCTGGTACAGGTTGAAGGATCAGGTTCAGGTTTCAGGTCCAGGTTCAGAGTAGGAGTTCATGTTCGCCTTCAGGTTTGGTTTCATAGAAGGGTTAAAGTTCAGGTTCAGAATGAGTGTGAGGGCTCTTGTTTCAGGTTCAGATTGAGGGTGATTGTTTCTGTTCATGGTGAGCGTTCAAGTTCTGGTTTTGGATGAAGGTTCAGGTTCAAGTGTTGGTTCTGGATGAAAGTTCAGGTTCAGGTTCAAGTTCACCATGAAGGTTCAGGGTCAGGTTAAGGTTCAGTGTCAAGGGTGAGGGTTCAGGATTTACTATCAGGTGTAGGCTGAGTGTTCAGTTTTAGGTTCAGGTACAGTGTGAAGGAGTGGGTGCAGGTTCTGGATGAGTATTCAGGTTCAGGCTCAGGGTTCTATTCAGGTTCAGATTCTAGATGAGGGTCCTTGTTCAAGGTTAAGTTTCAGATTCAGGGTAAGGATCAACATAAGGCTTCCAGTTGTGCATGTTTGAGGGTCGGGCTTCTGTTTAAGTTTTTTATCACATTCAGGGTTCAGATTCAGGTTTATTTTGAGGGTTCAGGTTCATGTTTAGTGTGTATATGAGGGTTCAGGTTCACGTTCATTTTGAGGGTTCAGGTTCAGTCTCAGGGTGATGGTCCAGATTCATGTTCAAGGAGTGTGTGAGGGTTGAGGTTCAGGTTCAGGGTGATGGTTCTGGTTCTGGTTCATGTTCAGATTCAGTTTCAGGTTCAGGCTCATGTTGTGGGTCAAGTTCAGAGTTTGGGTTCAAGTTCAGAGTGAGAACTCAGGTTCAGGTTCAAGGTGAGGATTCATGGTCAGGTTTAGGTTGAGGGTGAGGATTGTTTTTCAGGTTCATTATGAGGGTTCAAGTTCATGTTCAGATTGAGTGAACAGGTTCAGGTTCAGATTCAGGATTAGGGTTGTTTTGCGGTTAGTGTTCTGGTTAAGGGTGAGGGTTCAGGATGAGGTTTCAGGTTCAGGGTTCAGGTTTATATTTAGGGTGAGGCTTTAGCTTGATGGTGAAGGTTTAGGTTCAGTTTCAAAATGAAGGATCAGGTTCAAGTATAATTTCAGGGTGATGGTTCAAGTTCTTGTTTAGGTTATGCTTTAGGGTGAGGGTGAAGGTGCAGGATTCTGTTTCAAATTCAGGGTGAGTGTTCAGGTTCATGTTCAAGTGCAAATGCAATGTGAGAGTGCAGGTGCAGGTTCAGAATGAGTGTTCAGGTCCATTATTAGGGTGAGGGTTCAGGTAAAGAGTAAGAGTTCAAGTTCAGGATCATGTTCAGGGTGAGCGTTCAGGTTTGGGTCTCTGTTCAGATCAACGTGCTTGGTGTGGGTTCAGGTCTAATTTTCATGTTCATGTTCAAGTTCAGGTTCAGGGTGAGGTTTCAGGTCAGGTGAGTGTTCAGATTAAAGGTGAGTGTTTAGTTTCAGGTTCAGGGTTCAGGTTCAGGTTCAGATTGAGAGTTGAAGTTAAGGATCAGGTTCAACATGAGTGCTCAGATTCAGGATCAGGTTCATAGTGAGGATTCTGGTTCTGGTTCAGTGTGAGGGTCCAGGTTCAGGTTCAGGGTGTGGGTTTTGTTTCAGGGTTCAGGTTCTGTGTAGGGATCTGTTATGGCAGGTTTTTTCCTGCTATGCTAAGTTTAAACCCCTTCTTTTATTTTAGACAGAAAAGAGGAGATGATGTGATATGTTATTCTGTAAATATGTTTTTCATATTGGTTAATTAATAAAGCTCTACTGGCCAATAGAAACGGAAGATAGGAGGGACTAAGAAACTATGAGGAAGGAGGAAGTAGTTGGGAGGAGTCAAGATGTAGCCCGGGGAGAAAGCAAGACACCAGCCTCGGCTCCCAGATAAGATGAGCCACATGGAAATACTTAGATAAGTAGAAATAGGTTAATCATTAAGACAGAGCTAGACCATAAACAATAATGGTAATTGGCCAACAGGATTATATCAAATACAGAGTCTCTGAGTGTTATTTGGGGCTCACGTGGCAGCGCGACCATGGTGAGGGATCAGTTTCCAGGCCACATTCATGTTAAGGGTGAGGGATCAGGGTGAGGTTTCTCTTTTGGTTCATGTTCAGGTTTAGGTTTTTCTTTTAATTTCAGTATTCTGGTTCATGTTCAGGGTGTGTACAGGTTCAGATTCATGTTCAGGGTTTATGTTAATGGTTCAGGTTTAGGATTCTGGTTCTGATTCAGGTTGAATGTTTTGGTTATCGTTAAGTTTCAGGAAGAGGGTTCAAGTTCAGAGAGAGTGATCATGTTCAGTTTCACTATGAGGTTTCATGTTCAAGTTCTGGTTAAGGGTGAGTGTCCACGTTCTGGTTCAGGGTGAGTGTCCACGTTCAGGTCCAGGGAATGGATTCTTTCAGGGTTCTTGTTTAGGTTCAGGGTGAGGGTTCAGTTCCAGGTTCAGAGTGAGGGTCAGGTTCAGGGTTCAGTTGCAGGGTCAGGGTAAGGGCTCAGGTTCAGGATCAGGGTGAGAGCTCAGGTTCAGGATCACGGTGAGGGTTCAAGTAAAATGTCTGGGTGTGTGTTTAGGTTTGGGTTCATGTTCAGGTTCAAGTTTAGTGTTAGGGTTATGTTTCAGCTTATGGTTCAGGTTCAGTGTGTGGGTTCAGGCTCAGGTTTAGGGTGACTATTAAGGATCATGTTCAGCTTTCTGGTCTTGGTTCAAATTCAGATCAAAGTGAGGGTTCAGGTTCAGGGTGACAGTTCAGTTTCTGGATCAAGGTCAGATTCAGGTTCAGGGTGAGGATTCAGATTCAGGTTTCAGACTCTGGTTTAGTGTGAGGGTTCAGGTTGAGTTTCAGGGAGACAGTTCAGGTGGAGGTTAATGGTGAGTTCAGGATCAAGTTCATGTTCAGGGTGAGGGTGAGGTTTCAGAGTAAGCGTGAGGGTTGATGGTGAAGTTTGATGGTTGAGGTTGAGGGTTCAGTTTCACATTCAGGAATAGTATTCAGGGTTCAGATTCTGGTTCAGCGTGAAGTTCAATTTCAGGCATCTGACTCAGTTTCAGCTTGAATATTCAGGTTCTGGTTCAGTTTCAATGTGAGGGTGAGGTTTCAAGTTCAGGTTAAGGTTGAGAGTTCAGGTTCATGTTCAGGCTGAGGGTTTGGGTTCAGTGTAAAGGTGAGAGTTCAGGTACAGTTTCAGGGTGAATGTTCAGGTTCAGGATTACAGTGTAGGTTCATGTTCAGGCTCAGATTCAGGTTGAAGGTTCAGGTTCAGGTGCAGGTTGAGGGTTTGGTACTGGTTCAGGCCGGCGTTCAAGTTCAGTTTCAGTTACAGGATTCATTTTAAGGGTGAATGTTCAGGTTTAGGTTTAGGTTCATGTTAAGGTTGAGGATGAAATTTCAGATTCAGTGAGAGTGATCTGTGTGGGATTATGTTAAGGTTCAGGTGGAACGTTCAAGTTAAAGTTCAGGTCAATTGTGAGAGTTAAGGTTCATGTTAAGTGTGAGTGTTAAGTTTCACTTTCTGGGTTCTGGGTGAGGGACAAGTTCACGTTCAGAGTGAAGGTTCAGATTCAGAGTTCATGGTCCATTACAGGGTAAGAGTTTATATTGAGTTGCAGGGTGATTTTTCATTTTTAGGGTTCAGTTTGGATGCAGGTACAGATTTGGGGTAAGGGATCAGTTTCAGGTTTAGGTTTAGGTTCAGATTAGAGTTTCAGAGTGACTTTTCAATTCAGGTTTAGGTGAGCATTCAGGTTCAGGTTCAGGGTAGTGTTCAGGTTAAACGTTCATATTCAGGTTCAGGGTGAGCATGAGGGTTCAGTAACTGATTGAGTGTTTGTGTTTAGGTTCATGATAAAGGTTCAGGCTTAGATTCAGTTTAAAGAGGAACATTCAGATACAGGTTCAAGTTCACGGTAATGGTTCAGGTTCTGGTTAAGGTTTAGGGTGAGCGTTCAGGATTAAGTTTCAGAGTGAGTGTTCAGTTTCAGGTGCAGGTGGAGCATGTGGGTTCAAGTTCAAGGTTCAGGTTCAGGTGAAGGGTGCAGATTCAGTTTCCTTATCAGGGCAAGGGTTCATGTTCAGATTCATGGTGAGAGTTGAGGTTTAGTTTCCTGTTCATGTTCAGGGTGAGGATGAGAGTTCACGTTCAGGTTCAGGGTGAGTGTACATGTTCAGGTTCAGGGTGAGGATTCAGGTTCAGGTTAAGGATTTATAGTCAGGTTCATGTTCAAGGTAACTGTTATGGTTCAGTATTCAGTTTCAACTTCAGGTTCAGGTACAGTGAGAGAAATTATATATAGCTTCAGGATGATGGATATATTTAGTGTTCATGATCAGGTTCTGCATGAGGGGTAAAGTTCAGCTTCAGGGTAAGTGTATAGGTTCTTGTTCAGGGTGAGGGTCAAATTCAAGGGTCAAGTTCAGGTTCATGGTGGGGATTCAGGTTCAGGTTTAGGTTGAGGATTTGGGATCGAGTTCTTGATAAAGTTGAGAGATCAGATTCCTCGTTCAGTTTGATCTAAGAGAAAACAATGTCTAAAAGAGAGTATAGGAAAGCCAGAGAGATGATTTGGAAGATAATGAGGAAAAATGGCAATAAAGGGGTTAGGGATGGCAAAAATCTGGGCACTGTGTGTGCTTCCCAAAAGTTAGGTGTAGGTGCTGCTGGGGAAGTTCAGGAAAAAGTTGGGGCACATGTGGTACCATGGACAAGCTGTAGGCAGTAGGAAGGGCATTCCCCACATCAGGCTAGATGTAGCCCTAGAAGCAGCATCCTAGTAGCCTTGTCGCCATATGTTGTCTGATATGGCCACTCTCAACGCAGGGGACTGAGGTTCCTGTGCACAGCAAGGCAAGCCCATGTGAACATGACTGAGACACCTGAACACTGCTTTCTCCAAATATTTACCTGTGCCAAGGAGAATGCAGGAAGATTAGATACTGAGGGTCTAGCCCTGAGGGCTCCTCCCTAGGCAGCCTTCACCCATTACAGCAAAATAAGAGTACATGTCATATTCTAAAAAACTTTCTCTTTGATGGCTGTGATTCACACAAAATAACAGCTTTCAGAGGACATTGTTGTACAATCCCTCAGCCCTTTCCAAAACAACAAAAAACAAGTAAAAGAGAGACAAATAAAATTATTTTGCATCATACTCCAAAATAGTAAACAAACAACCAAGCCTGTTGAAATGGAACACTTGGACTGCTGCAATGGCTGAATACCAAGGGGTATGGAAGGACAGGGTGCGATGGAGAGATAGGGTCAAACAACTAACAGGATCATCTTCTTCACTGCCCTAAAACAATAAGATTTTGGACCGTGCCATCCCTCAGAAGACTCCAACAGAGAACACCGGTAAGCTTACTGGCAAGTCTGCACACCAACTTTAGTGTAGCCTACAGAAATATCATGCCAGATATAAAGCTCATGGATATGGATAATTAAACCTGAATTATGCCCCTACCTGCCCATCCAATTTATTCTGAAGGCCACTAACAACAAGCAACTGAGTTCCAAAGCTATCTATTTAACAAGGGCCATCCATAATCATCTTAGCTGCCAGCCTGGCCTTTGGTGTGCTAGATCATTGCACACTAGGAAAACCCAAACTTCTAATCAAGCCTGACAGCCAGCAAATGAACTCCCAGGCTGACACAGGGCTGGCAGTGAAGCAGGGTCATGTTATCTAAGATGACTGGGAAAATATGAAGGTGTACAGGTGACATAAGCATGATGATATCACACCTCAATGAGGCCCTAAGTTTACCACTGTCTTCCCACTTGGCAGAAGGCTTCTCTGTCATGGACACAAACCAAATTTCAGGCAGAAGTATGCACTCATGAGGGATCCAGTTTCATGATGTACAGATGAGAAAAGAAAATGGCCACTAGAAATGTTGGTCTTAATCTTCATGGTACCCCTCTGTAAGTGTTAAGGTGAAATGCTGCCTCACATTTTCTGCAACAAGAGCCAACAAGGAACTTGGAATATCAATGACCTTGTCCTAGGAAGAGGGGTGCCCAGTTCCCTCGATGTGCACACAAAGACACCTTAAAAGAATAAACACTCTATTCCACCTGCCCTCTTGACAATCAAGGGCTGGCTTTGGGTACCTTTGAAACCATCTCCTAGGCAAACCCTGACAACCATTGTTAGATACTCAGGTCTGCTTCAATCTATATCCTTTCACAGCCTTACTCTCAACACCTATCACTGGACCCTAAATAGGAAACTTCACTTTTTCCAAAGTCCTCAAGACACTCTCATACATGGGTTTCTGTATCTCATGTAAATATCAACCTATCTGTGTCCTGGTATAGGGAAAAGATATTCAAGAGGTCGGGGAAAGTCAAACTAGACACCTAGGGAAAATAGACAATTGTCATTTTTCACAACAGGATGCTTAAAGCATATTTTCTCCCCTGTCTTGCATAGGGATTTCTCATAAATATCCAAGTGTTCCCGCAGGATTCCCTCAAGGTACCTTCATCCTTTCCCTCCAGGGTGCAAGACCCATGTAAAAGAAACAAGTTTCCATGGAGAGAATTTAAGAAGACAACAACCTGCATGGAAAAACACCATCCCACACCAAAAACATGTTAAAATTTACACGTTGGTTTTTCTTTATTTTTATCTGTCCACCATAATAGCTACCTATTCCACTATCTTTGTCTCCCTCTCTGGCTCCATATACAGTCCCATCCATGGCATCCAGGGCAACTAGAATTGTCTGGACCCAGAAGATATACTATATTCATAGAGAAATGCTTCTCAGTAAACAACAGAGTGCCTGTCTCCCATGAACACCGACAGAATACAGGGGGACACCTTAACACTTTTGATGACTTCTAAGATTACTGCTAGATGAACACCTTCTCTGGATTGCTTCTCTGTCATGGACACAAGCCAAATTTCAGGCAGAAGTATGCACTCATGAGGGATCCAGTTTCATGATGTACAGATGAGAAAGGAAAATGACCACTAGAACTGTTGGCCTTAATCTTCATGGTACCCCTCTGGAAGTGTTCAGGTGAAATGCTGCCTCACATTTTCTGCAGCAAGAACCAACAAGGAACTTGGAACATCAATGAGCTTGTCCTAGGAAGCAGGGTGCCCAGTTCCCTCAATGTGCACACAATGACACATTTAAAGAATAAACATTCCATCCCACCTGCCCACTTGACTACCAAGGGCTGGCTATGGGTACCCTACCTAACCATCTCCTAGGCATGCCCTGGCAACCATTGTTAGATACTCAGGTCTGTTTCAATCTATATCCTGTTCACAGCCTTCCTCTCTACACCTCTCACCAGATACTAGTTAGGAAACTTCCCTTCCTACAAAGTCCTCAAGACCCTCTCATACATGGGAATTTCTGTACCTCATGTAGATTTCAACCTATCTGTATCCTGGTATATGGAAAAATATATAATAGGTCGGGGAAAGGCAAACTATCTCAGTTCTCACAACAGAATGCTTAAAGCATGTATTCTCCCCTGTCCTGCACAGAGACTTCTCACAAATATCCAAGTGTACCCGCAGGATGCCCCCAAGGTGCCTTCATGCTTTCCCTCCATGGTACAAGACCCATGTAAAAGAAACAAGTTTCCATAGAGATAATTAAAGAACACACCAACTTGCATGTAAAAACAACATCCCTCACCAAAACACCTTAAAATGCACACACTGGTTTCTCTTTATTTTTATCTATGAAGGTGGACACCTTCATAGCTACCTCCTCCACTATGTTTGCCTCCCTCTCTGGCTCCATATACACTCCCATCCATGGCATCCAGGGCAGGTAGTACTGTCTGGACCCAGATGATATACCATATTCAGTTGAGAAATTCTTCTCAATAAACAACAGAGAGATAGTCTCCCATGAACACTGACAGAATACAGAGGCATGCCTTAACACTTTTGATAATGAACACCTTCTCTGGACTCCTGGAGACAACCTTGTCTAATATCTTCCAATTATCACTCTCTACAAAGCTTCCTGAGGAAATCTGTTGTAAGATTACAAAGGGCCTTCTGTGAGTGCATTGGGTGGATTTGTGTGGAGAGCTATGAGGTCAAGTATATGCCAGGCATGGCATAGACACAAAGCACTCCCTCTCTCTTTGTCTCTTTCCTCTCTCTCTCTCTCTCTCTCTCTCTCTCTCTCTCTCTCTCTCTCTCTCTCTCTCTCTCTCTCTCTCTCTCTCTTGCTCTTGGGAGGCTAGTTTCCCGACTAGGGGAATTATGTCATTCTGACCAACCCAAGTGCGGAGTATGGCCGTCACAGAGGTCACCTTGCAGCTATTCCTCCACATCCTGGCCTTCACTGCCCTCCACTATGAGAAGGACCTGCAACAGCACCAGAGGCACAGTCAGCATCATAATGGTCGGCAAGGCAGTCTTGCTGGGGTTGAAATCACAGTGTGTGTAGCTGCTGTCTCTTGCCTCTGCAGGTGAACACACCTCAATCTCTGCTGCCCCAGCCCCTGCTCCTGCTCCTGTGATGCCAGCCACCATAGCAGCCGCATCATAACTGCAGTAACGTGGGGGAGTGTCATGACATTGTGCAGACAGAGAAACTTATATAAGATCCTCTGATCAACTAATCATTAAACTACTGAATTTTTAAATTGGTGAACACTGTGTCCTTCAGGTGTTGGTTCTGATTCATCCTCTCAGAAATTGCTTATGCGAAACTGTCAAGGTTTTTTAAATTATATAATTGTTTAATCATTAAAATCTATTATTATGTAATCAGCAATCACTGGATCTTACAGAGTCCCTCATGCTCTGTGTGCTGTTTCTGGCACCAATCATCTGCTATGTGCATCCCACAGCAGCCAAACTTCTAATCTATGACCACAGCATCTTTTAAGTAATCTAATGAGTAAATAATGGGATTGCCCTGCACACTTGATTTTCATAAATGGAACCAAACTCCAGTGATTATCAGGGAAGTAATACAGAGATAATTAAATAATGGCCCACAATTAACTCCCAGGGAGGACTGGCCAAACTCCATTGCTGAGGGAGGAAATTATCATCAATGTAAATAATTAGTATATAATTATAAAATAATTGAGTAATGAGATGGTGTTGCATGCATAAATCCCACATGGTAGAGTCAGACTGAACTCTTCTTGAAATAATGACTTTTTTAAATAAATAAATAAGTAAATAAATAAATAAATAAATAAATGTTTTGAGGCCTTGCATAATAAGTCTCAAATATGGCACCAAAATCGTGGTGTAATAATTAAAGAAATTTGTAACTATAACTATCTAATCTTCAGCTCCATCAAAGATTCTATAAGAAAACAATATTTTCTGAGTAAACTGGAAATGCTGTATAAGCCACCTATAAAAATTTAGAAACAAAAGACAGCCGGCAGCCTGAATAGTCAACCAAAGTTCCTCTGTAATGTTGGAGCATTCATTATTGTCCTGTAGACCTAGAACTTCTGTCAGATTTTCCTGTGAAGCAGGAATTTGTAAGGACTGTCCCATCTTGTCATGGCAAATTTCAGAGATCTTTTCAATATGAGTCCTGTTTGCTTGGTTTGTACATCATACCATTACTAGTCAAGGCTAGAGTTTTTTACCCAATGACTAGTATTGACACAATGAAACAAACTCCATATAGTGGTGCTTCTATGCAATCCTTCTTTTATGAAATAAATTGGTGCTGCCTGGATCAGACATATCTCACTGTCATGAAAAGACTTAGGTTATTATTATTACACACCTTAAATGTCATATCCTGTATGTCTTCTAGGTGTTTGAATATCATCTATCAATCGAAATATATCTGTTCTACCTTGAAAACATACCTCATATGACTACATGTTTGATTATTATAGATGACTAACTAGTAACCTGTGTTTCTTACTTATACATTATTTTGAAGAACAGAAACACACACACATATATATATATATATATATATATATCAACAAAAACGATATGTTTGTATCAATATACCAATGCCCATAACAGTGTAAAATATTTGAGGTATATATAACTTTTTGTCTTATATTCCCACTAAATGATGACAAGCATCCACAGCACATCAAATAACCAAAAAATACCCACCCCATCTTTTGGGAATATGAATGATTTATTCTCTAGAATTCTTCCTTCCTATTGTCTGTGGGCAAAGTCATCCTTGGGAAATCCTCCTAATGATTTTAGTGTAATTTTTCAGGGGTTCTGGATAACCTATTTGTTCTTGTTGTATGGAAGATCTGTGAGCATGGCTGTTTCTAAATATAACTGTCTTTTATGTGCCCTATATATTTGTGTGTGTGTATTTGCTTCATTTTGTGCACAGCTACAATTATTCACTCACCTAATTTCTTCCCATATTTTCACCTACAGCATTTGGTCAAGATGTTCTAAAGTTAAGAAAATGAAGAGGAGATTGTTTTTATATAAGTAAATAGAAATGGATTAAGGTAGAGATCAATAATGATATTATCTTCATTTTAGAAACAAGAAAATTGGCACACAGGAAATATGATTAAATACTCATCAATGCAGTTGAATGGCATGATAATGCTTTTATTTTCATGTGTAAATCACAATAGTTATGCAGTTGTTTGATAGACTTAAAAAAAAGTATAACTCAGAAAAGAGCCTTCAATTTTTGGGAGAAATTCGTGAGGCTCTAAGGTTAGTCCTTTAGTGGATATGCTTTTTTGCAAGTGGGAGGTTTACAGGAATGTGACAGAATGGTGGATCATAAATATTGCCTGGCAACCCTGCTGCAATTCTATATCCTGGTATCATGGGCCAAGAACCAGAGAGCAACTTAGATTAGCTATTTTAGTCTCCCAAGATAATTATCTCATACAACATTTAATGCCAGCATTTGTGGCAATTGGTTCTCCTAACCAAGTTATAGCCAAATCCCTGAAAGTTAATCTACACCTATTAATATTATCCAATTCAAGATTTACTAATATCAGAGATTGCAGTTTGTGGAGAAATTGTAAAAAGACTTTTGTTGAGGAATATCATCTTTCCTAAGAAGTAATCCTATGGATTAAGAAGAAAAAAAGACTCAAAGTTATTCAACAAAAGGTGAGTTTCCCAATGTTGACTTCGTTCAGGAAGGTGGTAAACCATTTGTTAGACTAGACTGAGGAATAATTAGATAACAATTTATCTCTAATGAGGCAACTGCCCGATATCAACTACCTGATATCTTCTTAAACCCTGGACACACAATGACATTTAATTATTTGCACATCTTACTGCTCAAATCTGTAATTAAACCATCATCCCTTTAGTTTGGCAAAATCTTTTGGGAGCCAAGTAAGTGACAACTTGTGGGGGTGTAGTATGGCAGCCCATCTCATCCACTGATTATATAATTATTTTATCATTGAAATAGGACATTAGATAATGTATGATCATTGAATTTTTGTACCATATTGTGTCATTCTGGGAATCAAGTATGCAAGACAGTCTAATTTTTAATTATGCAATTCAATTACTTAAATAAATGATGAAAACATCATTCATTAATCTGACATGGAGCCACGTTTGGGAAGTGGTTGATGTCAGATCAACAGGTTGTTTGACTATTTAGTTATGGAAAACAATGTTTATGTCATCCAGAATATCTGAAGTTTGGTGCTACCTTGTGGAATCAATTATGCCAGATGAACTCAATTCATAATTAAATTATTTAATTGATGATTTGGTTTAATATGCAAGGTCATCTATGTATATGTATAATTATTTGAATAAATGATCCTGTATTCGATGAAAAGTCCAGTCAAATTCCATCTTGGGGATTTAAGTATGCAATATCATCACATTTCTTTATTACTTTTTATTTTAAAGTCAATTTTATTTTTAACTCAAATAGGGTTATTCACCTCTATAATTCACATTGCTCAAAAATTTATTAAATATCATCTTTTATCAGAGAAATGCTCTATGCATGAAAAATATGAGTTATATATCTGTCACTTACCTGTATTTAGTCTATTTTTTTATTTTAAATATAGATCACAGTTCCCTCTTGCTCACTCTCTCCATCTCTCCGACCCTTCTGCCTGCTTCCATCCAGTCCTCTTCCCCACATGTAAGATTATGTGTCTGGGAAGGTATAACTAAATCTGTAAAGTCATTTAGAGTAGGAACTAGGCCCTCCCACCTGACTCTACATTAAGGGACTATTCATCCATCAGGAATGTGCTCCCAAAGTCCTTTTATGCACCAGGGATACATCCTGATTCCACTGTTAGAGGGCCCTTAGACTGCCCAGGACTTCTAACTGATACCTATAATCATGGGGTCTGAGTTGGTCCAATGCTGCGGTTCCATCTATCACTCTGGGGGTTCATCAGCTGCCCCTTGTTCAAGTCAACTGTTTGTGTGGGTTTCTGTAGCCTGGTCATGTCCTCCCTCCCTGCATCTGGATTCCAGTTTGGCTCAGGGTATAGGTGTGTGTGTCTGAGTCTGCTTCCATCAGCTACTAGATGAGGACTCTGTGATTGTGGATAAGTTAGACATCGAACTCATTATCAGGGAAGGGAATTTGTGGTAGCCTTTCTACTGTTGCTCGAATTCTTAGTTGGGATTAGTCTTGTAAGTCTCTGGAATGTCTCTAGAGTCAGTTTGCTATTCACACCTATAATGTTCAGTCTTTGTGCTCTCTCTCTCTCTCTCTCTCTCTCTCTCTCTCTCTCTCTCTCTCTCTCTCTCTTCTATTCTTTCCCTGAATCAATATTTCTAGTTCAATGTGCTTTGCTCTACTCCTCTTGTCTTTCTCCTAACACCCTCTTTACTCATTAACCCTCACTCCCAATATGCTCGATACATCATGTCACTTTCCCCTTCTGCAAGGGACATTGTATGGATCTCTTCTTAAAATCTTCCTTGTATAGTATGTCTGTGGTGGTGTGAATTATATGCTGGTGATCCATTGCTCTAAGTCTAAAATTCATATAAGAGTGAGTACATACCATGTCCCTCTTTTTGTTACTTGGTTACCTCATTCAGGAATGTTTCTTCAAGTTCCATTTATTTTCCATCGAATTTCATGATTCCATTTTTTTTTCCTCACAGAGTATTATTCCATTGTGTAAATGTGCCACATCTTTATCCATTCGTCAGTTGAGGGGCATCTAGGTTGCTTCCACATTCTTGCTATTACAAATAATGCTGCTATGAATATAGTTGAACACAGGCCTTTGTTGCCTGGATGGGGATCATTTGAGTGTGTGCCTAAGAGGAACATTGCTGGGTCCTGTGATAGACTGATTCACTTTTTCCTGGGTACTGACATACTGATCTCCAACTTGGCTGTACAAGTTTGCACTCCCATCAGCAGTGGAGGAGTGTTCCCCTCTCTCCACATCCTCTCCAGCACAAGTTGTCATTGGTATTCCTAATTTTAGCTCTTCAGCAGGAGTAAGATTGTATCTCATCTTTTCATCCAACCTTCCCACTACACAACCCCTGGAATCTACTCCTTGTATTTGGTCAAGAGATCCATCTTTGGTTAGGCTTGGGCAGTATTTTTCTGGTGGCTTCCTTGGAGAATAGTGCCATAGGGTGGAGGTAATTGTTGATTTGGAAAGGACTGAGAGAGTGTCTACCAATGACCCATGGGAGTTTTCATTCTCAATGCATGAATGCCATGAAGTTTTATGGTTCTTCAGATCTTGCCAGCATGTTCCTGTGATTCTCCAGACCTGGTTGCAGACTGCTTAATATTGCACTTCCAATGCTGGCCTCACAGTAGTGATGTGGTTCTCCTGTAGGATCTTTGGGCCAAGAGAGGACTAGGATGAACAGAATCCAAGTGCCCTGAACTGGACACCATGTGCTTGGCTTTCTGGGCACAGAAAACTAAACATCCTGGGTCCTAGATTTGCTATATCTTGCAGGATCACAGAACCTGTCTGTTGGTTTCTGCATCCAGGGCTACTTCTGAATTCATGCTGGGACCTCCCAAGCCTACCACACACAATATGTTCATAGGGACATCCACAGATGCCCTTGCTTTTGCCTGAGTCTCCTGAATAACACACACACCTCAATTCCAGGAACCACTCACACTGTCCATCATCAGTCACCTATGCTCACTGTCTCTTTGCAAGGTAGCAAGTGTAGACAGTTTACTTCCATTCATTTAAATCCTTCCCTGCCCTCCTTACTGCTTCTCATAAACAAGGCTGCCACTCTCACATTACTTTGGATTCTTTTAGACATTACATTTTATTTGAGCTGAGCTCATGGTGTAATTCAGGGACTGGGACCCATTACAAAAGGTTTCTTCTCTAAAGTCAAATCACCGGAACACTACATGTGGTCTCGGTGGCACCACACTCTTGATACTGTGCTACCTGGAGTTGTATACATAGTAGGTTCTGAGTAGAAGAAGACAGGGTAGGTTGTTGATTGGCAGGTGCCCAAGGGATGTCAGGCAGTCCAGGCTGGGTCAGGCCAGTTTTCACTGACCTTACCTCCCCCCAGCAGTCTTTCTCTGTGCTACAAACAGCACCCAAAACAAGTGACATTCTTCTTCATTTCTCTTACTAGCTCAGTTCCCTTTATCCCATTGTCCTGCACAGCTCTGTATAAATATCATCTCAACTGTCAAAATACTTTGACAAAGTTGTGAAATTATCACCGGGAAGTATCTGGGTCTTAGAATCTGTCCCTCTCTTTAACTCTATCTGCCTCAATCTCTGTCCCTCTCCTCTCTCTCTCTGTGTGTGTGTGTGTGTGTGTGTGTGTGTGTGTGCGTTTTGTCTGTGATTATCCTCTTTGTGTTCCATGGAAAGGAAGCTAGTTCTGGGAGAGAGTTAACAGTGTGTAACATTATTTTTTCTCAACTGAGTCTTAAAGGAGATAACTAGTTAGCATATAGGGGTGAGAGGAGTATTTTTTTCCATTGCCAGTCTGATCCTACCACTGAGCTAGTTCCAATTAACACACAGAGATGCTGTATGAGGTATAGAGGTGTTGGCTAGGCACTAATTTTGTATTGGCTACCTCTGCTTTAAATATCAACCCATTTCTATTAATCTAAGTATTTCCACGTGGAATCATCTTACAAGAGAGAGGGCTCAGGCCTCTATTCTCTCAAGTCTCTATATCTTCAATCCTCCCTACTATTTCCTCAAATCCTCCTTGTCTCCAAGTCCTGCCTATCTTGTTTTCCTATGGGCCAACAGTGCTTTTTATATTAACCAATATGAGCAACCTATTTACAGAATGACATCTCCCATTATATACTTTTTTCAGCCTAAAATAAAAGGGTTTTAAACATAACATAGCAAAATATACCACACAACAGTTTTCAAATAAGAATCACAGTAACAATATTTAGTGCATTTTTATTAAGATTTAAAGAAACTATTCTATCATCTATCCTATCTTAGTGAGTTTAAAGTCCTATTTGTAACTTATTTTTAAACCTAACTAAGGAAAACTATAGCCATAACTATCTGTCTTCAATTCCACCAAAATCCAGAGAAAGATAATATATAAACTCTAGATATGACAAACACATTTTATTACCTAGTCAGGCACATGTAGTTCTTCTGTAATTTTCCATCTTCAGCCTATAGGATATAGTGTGTCTGACAGACTGCTCAGTAAAGCAGGAAACTTTAACCTGTCTGCCTGTATTAGCAGATTATCAATCACCTTTTTATGTGTCCTGCAGACTATCTGCAAGACCATTTCATGAAGCAGGATCCCTGTAGCAATGTCCATCTTTTATTAGCAGTCACCTTTATGTGGGTCCAGCATGTCCAGTTTATACAGCATAAAGTCAAAAGGTCCAGACAAGAGCAGAACCTTGTCCAAATTGCTAGTCTTGCCATATTGGAAGCAAACTCCATGATGTGATTCTTTAATGTCCATCTTCCTTACTGACACAGGTGGTGTTACCAGGAGCTGTTGTGCCTCACTGTCAAGACAAACCCTAAACTATTTTAAATGCCATATTCTGTAGGTCTTTGAAAGGTTTGAAGAATGCCTATTTAACTCAAATACATCTCTATATATCTAGAAAACCTACCTATCTTAACTCTCTGTTTTGACTATCATAGGTACCTCTCTACAATCTGTACTAAATTATACATTGCATTTTTAAATGAGCTGTGCAAATACTAACTAAACAAGAGGAGAAATATACATATCACAAAATTGACCTTAAATTGTATCAATAAATAAAAATCCATTCCAAGGCAAATTATTCATTTCTATACCATAATCCCTTTCTATATTTAAAAAGAGATTGGTTGTAGTGATTAACTATTTATAACCAACCCCATAAAAATGAAAACAAACATTTATAAACAACATTATGGAATTTGAGTGGTGTTCTTTCCAAAATCCTTCCTACTGGTATGGAAGACTAGTCAAGGGAATCCTAAAATGATGCAGAAATCCTTGCTGTAGTCTGCAAGCCTGCATTTTCCCAACTGTTTTGTATGAATGATCACTTTCTGCACCCTGCCATCACCAGCTTCAAATTTCTTAAGTGAACGCATGTCTTTCATGTTCTTCTCTTCATTTATATTCCCCAATAACAGACACAAGCTTTGCTGACCACTCATTAGTCTATATTTCCTTCTCAATGACCAGTCTAAGCCCTTAAATGCATAATTATATAATTAGATGGTTTCCATACTTCACTACAAATATCCACTGATCATTGATTATCTAATAACCTATTTTAATAAATAAATAATTATAAAATCAGAAGACGAAATAGTCTGACATACTCAAATCCTACGAGTTGTCTCTTACTTGACCTCCACTAGATTGTTCTAAACTCTTGTAATCACTGATAATTTAAACACAGATCTGAGTAATAAAATATATAAATGATTAAATGTCATTGTGTATTGAGGGTTTTAGAGTACATCAGAAATTTGATATTGGGCAGCTGCCTGAGTACAGATAAAACCCTGACCAATTATCCCTCAGTCTATTTTACCAAATCGTTTAATAGTTTTCTGAAGGAAGCTAACAATGTAAAACTCACCTATTGTTAAAAACCGTGAGTCTTCTCATCTTCTTAATCTATATTTTTTTTCTTAGGAAAGATGACATTCTTTGACAAAATCTTAGAACATTTTTCCACAAACTATATTTTCCCAGGTATTAGGTAATCTTCATTTGGATAATACTAATAGCTGCAGGCCAACTTCCAAGGATTTGGACAAGACATGGTTAGGAGAATCAACTTCCACATAGACTGTCATTAAATTGTGTAAGTTATATTTATCTTGGGAGTAAAAAACTGTCCAGTGATAGCACCACATCTAAGATATGCTTCTCAGACCCATGATATGAGAATGGAGAACTCCAGCATGGTTGCCAGGCAACCATTATGATCCAACATTCTGTCATATTCTAGTACACCCCCACATGCTAATATAATCCCACCCACTCATGAACTAACATTATACCCTTACTGATTTTGATTCAACGATGTGAGACTCTTTTTTGAATCGTACATATATTCAATTCTCCTAGGAAAAAATTGCATGACTATAGTGATATATATAAAAGAAAAGGCATCATTTTGCCTTTCAATTAGATTCATGAGTATTTAAACATATTTCCTATGTTGCAATATTCTTATTGCGACAATTGAGTCAACACCATTCATGTACCACTCCCATAAACATTTTGAATTTACTGAAATGAAAATATGCTTCTCTTTATCCTCTTTTCTTTTCAACAGCTTGACCACATGGTATAGGTGCAAATATAGGGAGAAAGTAGTTGAGTGAACACTGGTAGCAATGCACAGACACAAAGAGAAAAAAATCATATATACATGTGTGCATGAACACACACACACACACACATTGAACAGAAAAATGACAATTATGCTTAGAGAGATTCATGATCTAGGAGCTTCCGTGAAACATGAAGAAATAGCTTACTCTGTAATCCTGGAAAATTATTGCAAGTGAGAGAGAAAAAGAGAGAGAGAGAGACAGAGAGAGAGAGATTATTTATGTGAATCATCTGTGGTTATCAAGTAAATAAGAAATAAATTGTAAACTTAAAATGTATTCTAGTAATCAGGAAAAAAAGATTAAAATTTGCAATCATTACAGTGTTTTATCATGGTACATTCAACAGGATTAGATATACCTACCATTGTCTTAGTGTGAGAAATTATATTTGCTCTTCTCAAAATGCAAGATATCTGAAAAATAAAGAGAATTTGGACATTTTTCCAATGAGATAAGAAACACTTGTCAATTGTACATTCAATTACTGTGTCTTATTTAGAACGCTACAAGTACATGTTGAAATATTTTCTAAATATGTAAAGACTCTTGCTTTCATGATAATTCCCCATTTTATGAGATTACACTTTTTTACTGAAAGTAATGTTACTTAATAGTGCACATAATTTGTTTTACCAATACTGTATATCATTATGCTGTCATCTTATTCTTTACTTCTCTCCTTAATTTTCATTGTCCAATTCAAAATCAATATGCAACAAAGTCTTTCAGACCTGTTATCACCATTAGCCATGTTGTTACGCAGACAAATAAGTATCACTTCTGATTAAAATACCAAGTCCCTGCATTTTGAATAAAATTCTTAGAAAAATTCCAATCACAGCATATGGTCTACCTTCTCTCCATGCCACAGAGCTCAGTTTCTTCCACAATCACTCCAGTCACAACTTATCACAAAGATCATATAACAAAATGCAGGGATCATTTCACCTTATTGGCAGGCTTCTTTCTCCACAAATATATTATTAGTTGACATTTTTATAGCCTCATGGTGCAGGCAGTTTATTACTATTTTTCAAAGTGTGAACTCATTTATATAAACCAGGCTTTTATCAAAGACTCCCTCCTAGTGCTCGTTTACTTTATATATTCCCAACTGCCCAAACAGTGATCATCACCCATTATGACGTAGTATTGTTATAATTATTATCATTATCATATTATTTAATTAAAATTACTTTCATTATATTATTTTAGTTTTGTGAGTATTGCTAGCATTGCTTAAATTTAACATATAAACCAGATAATCCTATAAATGACATTAATTACCCTTCCTCAAACTCCAGCATACTGAGATTAATGAAGAGTGTCCCTATGCACAGATCCTATTTCAAATCACTTATTTTCTGTGTATGAATTTACCAGAATGCACATATGTTCACAGATGAGTTCCCAGTGCTAACAAAGGCAGAAGAGAAAATAAGATACTTTGGAAATTTTTCTATAGTCAGTTGTGAACCATCAGATATATGCAGAGAATAAAGCTTGTGTTCTTCAGCCTGAGTAATTCTTGCTCTTAAACATAGAGCATTGTCACCAGAACCTTATCAATATTTTTTGAAAAGTCATATTTTTGGCTCAAACTCAGGATTTTCATTCTAAATCTCAAACTCCTAGTTCAGAGTTTGTTAGAATGAGCCACCACACTATTTCCTATTCTCTTGAATTTCTAACAATGTAAGATAAGTTTTGATTTTCAATTAAATCTGCTTCTGCCAGGCAGTGAAATGCATGCTTTTAATCCAAGCACTGTGAGAAGATCTCTATGTCTTTCAGAGCAGCCTTGTCTTTAGAGTGAGTTCAAGTATATTTACCACTGTTTCAAAAAGAAAATATTTTTCACAAAATACTCTTTCTTGATCCACGCTGTTGTTGGTATCTTTAATCCCATTATTTGCATTCAAAGGGTGGTAGATCTCCAGGTTAGAAGATGTTATGATAATCAAATTGAAATCTAGAAAATCCTGGAACTGCATAGACAAATCCTGTCCCAAAAAACAAAACAAATGGCAACAATAATAAGACACCATGAAAAAATATAATCACACAATAATCATGCCATGATAGATGATCAATATCATGACATTTGGCACTCCGGTATCTGCCACTGTTTCATCTTGATGCCCATGATATCACCATGACTAGTATACTGAAATGTAAAATTAAGGTGAGGTTCCTTTATGTGCCGAAGAAATCCTTAAACTTGAGTAATTTTCACTTACTAGTTTTACCTTTCCTTTTAGAAATTTTAATCCACCTCCACTGTATTTCTTGGCATGTCACCATGACAATAAGATGGTCTTAGTTTTTTGAGTTAGACAAGAAGTACATTTTTTTCATATATCTCTAGGTGGGATCAAAATCACTAAATTTCTAAACACAGCTGACCTGAACAAGGAGGAGTTTATGGGCCCCAGACTGATTGCCTGGAATCCAACATGGGACTGACTCAGAACCTCTGAAGAAGGGTCTCATCTAGAAGGCCTGGGAAGTTTAAGGGACCTTGGACAGTGGAACCAGGATGTATTCCTGGTACACAAACAAATGATTTGGAGGGCATACCCCTCGTTGCTGGATATTCCCTTAATGCTGAGACTCAATGGAAGGCCTAGTGCCTACTCTGAATGACATGACATATTTAGATGACACCTCCTGGAGGGCATCACTCAACATTCGTGTTCAGGTCTAGTTGGTGTAGAGTCCCTAGTTTCTGGTGGTGTTATGCTTGTCTTTGTATTGTTAGGTGTTTTCTTGTATTGCCACCATTTTATCACTTTTTCCAGTAGGTGTAGGTGAGGTCTCTCTCTTTCTCTATGGTACTCCCCAGGTGGGCTAAGGTGGGTCAGATATTCAATGTGTGTAGCTCTTGGTAGTTCAAGATCTCTAGGAGTTCTCTACTCAGGCCAGGCACAGCGATGGTTGTCAAAGATCAGGCTCCAGCAGAAGATCCGTTATGGTGGACAAAGAATAGGCTGTGATTCAGGATGTTCTGTGTGCTGATAGACAGATCTAGCCTGGGTCTGGCACTCTCCAACTGAGGCCTGCTTAGCAGAAGCCTGTTGATGTGGGTCACAGATCTAGCAAACATAGGCTCAGAATGGCCTCAAGTGGATAGGTGCACCTCTGGGAGGGGCCTGGAACTCCAGTATAGGATGGGCAGTGGGGACAGAGAATAGGCAGGGGGCTCTGGGTGGTCTCTTGTGGATAGACACGTCTAGTATGCTAAGAACAGCTCCAGGAAGTTCCCTGAAGGTGGCAGGATTGTTGGCTCTACCCTTTGTCCCAGTGCTCAACCAGAGCAGTAGGACAGTGTGCAGTGAAAAGCACTGGGTAGGGGAAGGGCGGGCTCATGGTGGGTGTGGGTGGGAGTGTATCAGAACACCAAGAGCACTCTCGATGGGGATAGGGCACAGGGTGAATGAGATCCGGGGCCAATCCAGGGAGTCCCCAGGGAAGGGTATGTGGTGGGGTTCTACTTGTATTGGTCTCAGACTCACCTCTAACAGAGGCCAGGTGATAGGGGTCAAAGACAATGGGGGTCAAAGACTAGGCTGTGACTCAGGGTGTTTCTGCACAGATAGGTGGATCTAGCTGGGCCCTCACTCTAAACCTTAACCAGAACCTGAAATATCACCCTGAACTTGAACCTGTACCTGAACCTTCATCCTGAACCTGAACCTGAATCTTCAACATGAACCTAAACACAAACACTCAATCAGAATCTGAACCAAGAACCCTCACTCTCACCCTAAACATGAAAATGAACCCTTAACCTGAACACTACCCTGAATCTGAACGTGATCACTCGTCGTGAACCTGAATGTCAAAGTCACTCTGAACCTGAACTCTGAAACTAAACCTGAATCTGATCTCTCACTCTAAATCTATACCTGCACTCTCATTATGCAGCAAAACTGAACCCTAAAACTGAAATGTCACCCCACAAGTCAATATGAATCCTTTTCCTGTAACTTATCCCTCACCCTCAATCCAGACCTGAGCATAAGCCATCAACCTCAAACCTCACATTGCACCTGAACCTGGAGATGAAAGTGAATCTGAAACCTCAACCTGAACGGAATTCTTATCCTGAACCAAAAACCTGAACCCTCAACCTGAACATGAAACCTCAACAAATTTTTGAACATAAATACAGAACCTATACCCTGACCCTGAAGACTCACTGTGAACTTGGAACTGAACTCTCACCCTAAACCTGAACTTGAAATCTCAGACCAAACCTGGATGTGAACCCTCCTCCTGAACCTGAACAAGAAACCTGAACAACGCCCTTCAGACTTAACCTGAACCTGAAACTGAAACTGATCCTGAACCTGATTCTCACCAAACCTGAACATGAACTCCAATCTGAAACTGGACATGAACATTAAACCTGAAACTTCACCCTGAAATTGAACCTGAACTCTGTACTTGAAACACTCATTGTGAACTTTAACAAGAACCCCAAACAGACTCCTCACCCTAAAACTACACCTTTACCCTCACCATGAACCTGAACTTTAAACCTGTAACTCAAACCTCAACATGAACCTGAACTGTCAGCCTAAATCTGAACGTAAACCATCACCCTGAACTGATCATGTACCTGAGAGTGAAATCTGAATCTGAACATGAATACTGAGCATGGATATGAATGCTAAGCCTAACCCTGAACATGAACACTTAACCTGAACCTCAATCCTCACCCTCAACCTGAACCTGAACCTGAATATGAACCCTCATGCTGAACCTGAAATTGAACCCTTACCTTGAACAGGAACAATTCTGAACCTGAACCTAGAACCTGGAAACTCACCCTGAACTTGAACCTGAATCCTAAACCTGAACACTCACCCTGAAACTGAACCTGAATCCTTACCATGAAACTGAATCCTCACGCTGAACCTGAACTCTCACCCTGAACCTAAACCTGATTTTTAACCTGAACTTAAACATGAACACTCATCCAGAACATGGTCACTCACCTTGATTCTGAATCTTAACCAAGAACCTGAACCTGATTCCCCACATTGAACCTGAGCCTGAACATTCACCCTGAACATTAACCCTGAACCCTCACCCTCACCCCCTCACCATGATCATGCACCCGAATTCTCACCTTGCTCCTGAAGCTGAATCCTCACTCATAATTGGAATCTGAACATGAACTAACATTGAATCTGAACATGAAACCTAGAACTGAAGCTGAAATTTAACAGTCACCCTAACTCTGAATCTGAACTCTCTCGTTGATCCTGAATCTGATCCCTCACCCTCAACCTGAACCTGAATGTGAACACTTACCCAGAATGTGAACCTGAACCCTGAACTTGAACCCAAAGTCTGAAGCTTAAAATGAACCCTAAACAGAACCCTCAACATGAACCTGTACCTGAGCCATCACCCTGATCCTGAACTTTCACCCAGAAATCTGAAGTTGAATTCTCACCCTGTTCTTGAATCTTAACTCAATCCTAAATCTGAAAACTCACCATGAAACTGACCCTGACCCTGACCCTTCACCCTGACCCTGACCTGACCCTCAGCCTGACCCGGACCCTGACCCTGATCCTCACTATGATCCTGACCCTGAACCCTTGTCCTGACGCTGAAACTGAACCTGCTCCCTTCACCTGAACCAGGACCTTGAATTTGAACCCTCACACTGAGCATGGACCTGAATATGAGCCTGAACCTGATTCTCAACACTCAACCTGAACCTGCAGGAGGCTGGAGTGAGGTCAGAGAGAACCAGTTCCCCACCTCCAGCCCCTTTCTGTTCCCCAGGTGACGAGTTATGCTTCGAACACAGAGACTCCCTGGGTGAGAGGGGCCGGGGCCTCTTGTGGGGGAGGGTCCTCTGTGTGGAGGGAGGGACCTCCTGACGGGTGGGTAGGACCGTGGGGGCAGGGCCTCCAGGAAAAAGGGCGGGGCCTCCAGGAGGAAATAACTCTGGAATCAAGGGAAGAGTGGAAGAGTGGTAAGATGGGCGTGGCCTCCTGAGATTGCACCCCGTCCTCCCTGACCCCGCCCCAGCCCCCTGATTCTGCCCCGGCCCCTCTGATCTTGCTCCGGCCCCTCTGACCTTCCTCTCTACACCTCTCACCAGATACTAGTTAGGAAACTTCCCTTCCTACAAAGTCCTCAAGACCCTCTCATACATGGGAATTTCTGTACCTCATGTAGATTTCAACCTATCTGTATCCTGGTATATGGAAAAATATATAATAGGTCGGGGAAAGGCAAACTAGACACTTAGGGATAATACACAATTCTCAGTTCTCACAACAGAATGCTTAAAGCATGTATTCTCCCCTGTCCTGCACAGAGACTTCTCACAAATATCCAAGTGTACCCGCAGGATGCCCCCAAGGTGCCTTCATGCTTTCCCTCCATGGTACAAGACCCATGTAAAAGAAACAAGTTTCCATAGAGATAATTAAAGAACACACCAACTTGCATGTAAAAACAACATCCCTCACCAAAACACCTTAAAATGCACACACTGGTTTCTCTTTATTTTTATCTATGAAGGTGGACACCTTCATAGCTACCTCCTCCACTATGTTTGCCTCCCTCTCTGGCTCCATATACACTCCCATCCATGGCATCCAGGGCAGGTAGTACTGTCTGGACCCAGATGATATACCATATTCAGTTGAGAAATTCTTCTCAATAAACAACAGAGAGATAGTCTCCCATGAACACTGACAGAATACAGAGGCATGCCTTAACACTTTTGATAATGAACACCTTCTCTGGACTCCTGGAGACAACCTTGTCTAATATCTTCCAATTATCACTCTCTACAAAGCTTTCTGAGGACATCTGCTGTAAGATTCCAAAGGGCTCTCTCTGGGTCTATTGGGTGGAGATGTGTGGAGAGCTATGAACTCGAAGACATGCCAGGCATGACACAAACACAAACATGCTCTCTCTCTCTCTCTCTCTCTCTCTCTCTCTCTCTCTCTCTCTCTTCTCTCTCTCGTGTGTGTGTCTGTTTGTCTCTGTCTCTGTCTCTCTATCTTGGGAGGGGATATTTACCAAATGGGAAGAGGCCAGTGTCTAAACTAGAGGAAAAATGTTGATCTGAACAACCCAAGTGTGGAGTGCGGAAGTCACAGTGGTCACCTTGCAGCTCTTCCTCCACATCCTGCCCTTCACTGCCTTCTACTATTAGAAGGACCTGCAACAGCACCAGAGGCACAGGCAGCATCATAATGGTTGCCAATGCAGCATTCCTGGAGTTGACATCACAGTGTGTGGAGCTGCTCTCTCTATGTTTTGCATATGAAGGCACCACAATCTCTGCTGCCACACCCACTGCTCCTGTGGTCCAGGCCACCATAGCAGCCTCATAATGACTGCAGTGACTTTGGGAGTGTCATGACATTAGGGGACAGAGAAACTTACACAAGATCATTAAATTACTGAAGTTTTAAATTGGTGAAGATTGTTCCCTTCAGGTGTTGGTTCTGATTTGTCCTCTCAAAAATTTCTTATACAAAACTCTCCAGCGTTTTTAAATTATTTAATCGCTTAATCATTAAAATTTATTTTTATGTAATCAGTAATCACGGATCTTAAAGAATCCCTCAAGCTTTGTGTGCTGCTTCTGGCACCAATCATCTGGTATGTGCATCCGACAGCAGCCCAACACCTAATCTATGACCACAGCATCTTTTAAGTAATCTAATAAGTAAATAATGGGATTGTCCTTCATAATTGATTTCCATAAATGGAACCAAATTCCAGTGATTGTCAGGGAAGTAATTAAATAATGCTCCACAATTAATTCCCAGGCAGGACTGGCCAGACTCCATTGATGAGGGAGTACATTGTCATAGATGTAAATAATTAATATATAATTGTAAAATAATTGAGTAATGATATGGTGTTGCATAGGTAAATCCCACATGGTGGAGTCAGACTGAAGTTTTCTTGAAATAACGCTTTATTTAAATAATTAAATCAATAAATGTTTTGAGGCCTTGCATATTAAATCCCAAATATGGCACCAAACTTGTGGTATCATAACTAAGGAAAGTTGTAACTATAACTATCTAATCTTCAGCTCCATCAAAGATTCCATAAGAACATAATATTTCCTGAGAAAACTGGATGTGCTGTATAAACCACCTCAAAATCTTTAGAAACAACAGAGACAGCTGGTGTCCTGAATTGTCAACCAAAGTTCCTCTGTATTGTTGAAGTATCCATTTTTGTTTTGTAGGCCTAAAATTTCTGGTAGATTTTCCTTTCAAGCAGAAATTTTTAAGGACTACCATATCTTGTCATGGCAAATTTCAGAGATCTTTTTAACATGAATCCTGTTTGCTTGGTTTTTACATAATACCATTACCAGTCAAGGCAAGAGTTTCTTGCGCAAATGATTAGCATTGACACAATGAAACAAACTCCATATGGAGGTTCTTGTGTGCAATCATTCTTTTATGAAATAAATTGGTGCTGCCTGGATCAGACATGTCTCACTGTCATGAAAAACATAGGTTATTAAACACCTTAAATGACATATTCTGTATGTTTTCAAGGTGTTTGAATATCATCTATCTATCGAAATAATCTGTTTTGCCTTGAAAACATACCTCATATGACTACAAGTTTTTTTTATTATAGATGACTAAATGGTAACCTGTATTTCTTAATTATACATCCAGTTTGAAGAATAGAAACATATGGTACAACAAAAACAACATTGCTTTGTATCAATATACCAATGCCCATATCAATGTAAAATATTTGGGGTTAATATTCCTTTTTGTCTTATATTCCCACTAAAGGATGATAAACATCCATAGCACATCAAATAACCAAAAATATACCCATCCCATTTCTTGGGAATATGAATGTTTTACTCTCTAGAATTCTTCCTGTGGTCTGGTGACAAAGTCATCTTTTGGAAATCTTCCTAACGATCTTAGTGTAATTGTTCAGGGGTTCTGAGTAAACTATTTGTTCTTGTTGCATGGATGATCTTTGAGCATGGCTGTTTCAAAATATGACTGTCATTTATGTGTCCTATGTGTGTGTATTGTGTGTGTGTGTGTGTGTGTGTGTGTGTGTGAATTTGCTTCATTTTGTGTCTTTGTGCACAGCTACAATTATTCACTCACCTACTTTCTCCCCATATTTTCACCAATACCATTTGGTTAAGCTGTTCTAAAGTTAAGAGTATAAAGTGGAGTTTATTTTTATCTCAGTAAATATAATTTGATTAAGGTAGAGACCAATAATGATATCTTCATCCTAGAAATAAGAAAATTGTAGCACAGGAAATATGATTAAATACTCAAGAATGCAGTTGAATGACATAATGATGCTTTCATTTTCATGTGTAAATCACAGGAAAGATATGCAGTTTTTTGATAGACTTAAAAAAAGTATAACTCACAAAAGAGCCTTCAATTTTCGGGAGCAATTCAGTGAGGCTATAAGGTTAGTCCATTAGTGGGTATGCTTTTTAGCAATTGGGAGGTGTACTGTAATGTAACAGAATGTTGGATCATAAATGTTTCCTTGCAATCCTGCTGGAATTCTATAGTCAGGTATCATGGGCCAAGAAATAGAGAGAAATTTAGATTGGATATTTTAGTCTCCAAGATAAGTATCTCATACAACATTTAATGCCATCATTTGTGGCAATTGGTTCTCCTAACCAAGTCATAGCCAAGTCCCTGGAAGTTGATCTAAACCTGTTAATATTATCCAATTCAAGATTACCTAATATCAGAGATTACAGTTTGTGGAGAAACAGCCCAAAGACTTTTGTTGAGGAATATCATCTTCCCTAAAGTAATACTATGTATTAAGAAGATAAAAAGACTCAAAATTGTTCAACAAAAGTAGAGTTTTCCAACGTTGACTTCCTTTAGGAAGGTGTTAATCCATTTGTTAGACTAGACTGAGGAACAAGTGGATAACAATTCACCTCTAACAAGGCAGCAGCCAAACAACAGCTACCTGATATCTTAAACCTTGGACACACACTGATATTTAATTATTTGCACATATTACCGCTGAAATCTGTGATTAAACCATCATCTATTTAGTTTGGCAAAATCTTGTGGGTGCCAAGCAAATAACAAATTGTCGGGATGTACTGTGGCAAACCGTCTCAGCCACTGATTATGTAATTATTTAATCATTGAAATTATCATTAGATAATCAATTATCATTGAATTTTTGCACCGCATTGTGGCATTGTGGGAGTCAAATATGCAAGACCATCTAATTTTTTAATTATGTAATTCAATTATTTAAATCAATAATGAGCCTCCCTTGGGAAGTGGTTCAAATGGTTGATTATTTAGTTATAGAAAACAATGTTTATGTATCCAGAATGTCTGAAGTTTGGTGCCACCTTGTGGGATCAATTATGCCAGATGATCTAATTTCATAATTAAATTATTTAAATTACTGATTGGGTTTAATATGCAAGATCATCTATGTATATATATAATTATTTGAATAAATAATCTCCTATTCCATGAAAATTCTAGTCAAATTCCATCTTGGGGATTTAATTATGCTTTATTATCACATACTTTTTATTAATCTTTATTTTAAAGTCAATTTTATTTTCACCTCAAATAGGGTTATTCACCTCTATAATTCACATTGCTCAAAAATTTATTAAATGTCATCTTTTTATCAGAGAAATGCTCTATGCATTAAAAATAACTGAGTTACATATCTGTCGTTTACCTGTTTCCAGTCTAATTTTTCTTAGTTTTCTTATAGATCACAGTTCTTCCTCACTCTCTCCATCGTTCCAACTTTACCCCTTTCCTTCCCCCTTCCATTACATCCCACTCTCCATTTGTAGGGGGATGCCTCTGGGAGGGAACAACTAAATATGTAAAGTCATTTACAGTAGGAACTAGACTCTCCCTCCTGCCTCTCCATTAAAGGAGTATCCATTAGGAATGTGCTCCCAAAGTCCTTTTATGCATCAGGGATACATCCTGCTTGCACTGATAGAGGACCATTGGACTTCCCAGGATTTCCAACTGATACCTATATTCACGGGGTCTGAGTTGGTCCGATTTTGGTGTCCCAGTTATCAGTCTGGGGGTCCATCAGCTCCCCCTTGTTCAAGTCAGCTCTCTCTGTTGGTCAAATTGTTAGTTGGGATCAGTTTTGTAGGTCTCTGGAATTTCTCTAGAGTCAATTTACTTTTCACACTTATAATGTTCCCTCTTTTGTAGTGTCCCTCTCTCTCTGATTCTTCCCCTGATTCAATCTAACTTTCTATTCCAGCATTCTTGGTCTACTCCCATTGACTTTTCCTTAACACCCTCTCTACTTATTACCCCTCACTCTTAATATGCTCAGTATATCATGTCACGTTCCCTTTCTGTGAGGGTCCTTGTATGAATTTCTTAAAAATCCTTCTCATGTAGTAGTTTCTGTGGTGGTGGGAATTATACCCACTCACTGGTGATTCATTGTTCTAAGTCTAAAATTCATATATGAGTGATTACATACCATGTTCCTTATTTTGTGACTGGATTACCTCATTCAGGATTGTTTCTTCAAATTCCATTCATTTCCACTCTATTTTAAAAGATCTTTGCTAGGTGTACATGCTACAAAATGGTATTTATACAGAAATTATGCAGACAAATGTGAATGGAAATAAAAGGTTATATTGGAGAATTGAGAAAGAGAAACTCAATATTCCATCCGCTTCATAATCAGAGAAAATCACCTAGTGAGATAACAATATAAGTTTTCATTTTTCAGTGGATCACACTGATAGATTTTAATATGTTGATCTATGCCTGCATCAGTAGGATGAAGCCTACTTGGTCATGATGGATGGTTTCCCTGACGTGTTCTTGCAATCTATTTGCCAATATTTTATTGAATATATTTGTATCAAAGTTCAGGAGGGATATTGTTGTCTTGTACCCTTTCTTATTTGTGTCTTGTGTGCCTTGTGTATTAAGGTAATTGTAGCCACATAAAAAGAATTTGATAATGAACAGTCTGCATTTATTTTTTGGTACAATTTGAGGAGTATTGGTATTAGCTCTTCTCTAATTTCTGATAGAACACTGCACTAAACACATCTGGCCCTGGACATTTTTGTTTGGAAGTCTTTGATAACTGCTTATATTTCAATAGAGCTTATAGTTATATTTATTTATTTGTTTATTTTATAAAGGTAATATTTGAGCTTGTTCTTCTTTTTTAATATTAATTTAATTTATTTTACATATCAACACCAGTTCCCTCTCCCTCCATTCCTCCCTCCATTCCTCTTTTCCTCTCTTCCACCTTGTCATGCCCCCAGAACACTCTCTCCTCCCATCTTCCCCCACTGCATGTGTAGGGCGATGCCTTCCAAGAGTGGTCATCTACACCTGTCTAGTAATTTGGAGTAGGGACTAGGACTTCTCTCCTATCTTTATGGTAAGGGAGAATCTCCCCATGGCGGATGTGCCCACAAACTCCTTTTGCGCACAAGGAATACATCCTGGTTCCACTGTCTGTGGTTTCTTAGACTTCTCAGCCCTTCTAACTGAGACCTGTGTTCAAGGTGTGTGAGAGAATCAGATGCTGGATTCACAACTATCAGTTTCAGGGCCCATTACCTTCTCCTACTTCAGGTCAGTTGTCTCTATGTGTTTCTCCAGCCTGGTCTTTTCCTCCCTCTCTGATTCTGGATTTCATTTATTATCAGTGTTTAGTTTTGAGTCATTTATTTCCACCAACTCCTAGAGGACGGCTCCATGATAGTGGATAAATTAGTCATCAATCTCTTTATCAAGGAAGGGCATTTATGGGAGAATTTCCACTGTTGATGAAATTGTTAACTGTCATCAGTCTTGTAGGATAAGCTTGCTAAATTTTGTTCTAAATCTTTCAGTTGTGCTGCTAATTCTCTAATGTGACTATTATCTGTTACATTTACATGAGTGCTTAGTAGATTGAACTTTCCCACTAGCACTGCTTTCAAAGTGTCCTATAAGTTCATGTATGTTGTGTCTTCATTTTCTTTGAATTCTAGGAAATCTTAATATTATTTTTTGTTTCTTTGTTGACCCAGGAATTGTGCAAATGCACATTTTTGGTTTTAATCACATTGTAAAGTTTCTGCATTTTGTGTTATTATTTAATTC
This sequence comes from Cricetiscus sungorus, assembly GCA_030556225.1. Taxonomy (NCBI): domain Eukaryota; kingdom Metazoa; phylum Chordata; class Mammalia; order Rodentia; family Cricetidae; genus Cricetiscus; species Cricetiscus sungorus. The sequence goes on along the minus strand of JANBXA010000509.1, from coordinate 6,443 downwards.
CAACTTTAAAGCATGGTAGTCTGATAAGATACTTGGGACTATTCCACATTTTCTTGAATCTCTTGAGATGTGTTGTATTGCCTAGTATGTATTCAACTTTAGAGAGTGTTTTATGTGGAGATAAGAAGTTATATTATTTTGTGTTTGGATGAACTGTTCTATAGATGTGTTTAAACCAATTGGAACATAACTTGTGTTAGTACCTTTGTTTCTCCATTAAAATTCACTCTGGTGGTTTTGTCTAATGGTAAAAGTGCCTTGTTGAAATCTACCACTATTAGTTTGTGAGGTTTTATATGAGTTTTTAATTTTAGTAGTTATTTATTTTATTTTTATTTTCATGAGTTTGTTTGCCATTTTATTTGGAGAAAAGATGTTCAGAATTGAGACTGCCCAACACTTTTACCATAGAATCATCTGGAAATTCAACTGCAATGTAGCTGATATTAAAAGTTGTACAATGGCATTTACCATAGGATAGTAAACTAATAAAGTGCAACAATGCATCTCAGTTGACACCTCTTTCTTGAGCCCATGATATGGGCAGAATGATTTCTATCACAGTTATCAGACAACAATTATGCTGTATCTGTATGTCACAATCTAATATACCCACTCATGCCCTCAGAAAATATCCTTCTGAACATAGCCAGAAGGAAATTTTTTTTCTGACTTCAACAACTTTTATTTCTGTGACCCCAAGTTACCTACTAAGGCTTTAGTCCAGTACACATGTAAGTAAATGAATCATTGTTAATTTCCGGTTGGTTTGTAATCACATAGGTATATCCCTTATGCTGTAGTTCTCATAATAGTGACAGCCCTAAGATTTTTATACTTTTTTGTGAGTATCGGAGACCTCCTAGTGTTTCTTTGATACATGATACATTTTGAGATATTAGATATTGGACTTTTTAGGTTTTGATAAGTTTGTCACATAGGTAAAATTTTATAATAATGGAATAAATGTTCATGTATTAACTGAAGGATGTGTTGTCCATAAACAGAGGAAGCAATATTGTAATCACATAATAATTTAATAATTATACATAACAAATTTTTCACAAAAAAATTATGTGAGCACAACATCAAGAGTAGATACTGGAACAACCTAGACCATTTGAGACCACAGGGAGGAGGTAGTTTAGAGAAGCAAGTAACAGCCAGGCATAATCTATTTGATTCTGTGTACAAGGAATAACTCAGTTCTCTGCTGAATATCTATAAAGTGACACAGAGTATATCTTCCCTTGAACAGTAATTCAAATAGAACCCTTGCTTGGTATAATTATGCATCACTGCTTAACTTCCTACCAAAAGAACTGGTGGGTAGTTTATGCCTTCTGCTTTCTTTTGGTAGAAAATTTTAAGGTTATTACCTGCATTAAAACTCCTCTTTACTGTGGTGTATAGGATTTAAACTCCCAAAACACCATAGGCTTTAAAGATAGAAAGCTAACCTCCAATGCATGCTGACATCTAAGCATGCATATATAAGTTTTATAAAGAATCGACTCTATGTTTCAGCTCTTCACCTATGTTCTTCAACCAATGATCTGTTTTAAAGTATTACACATAATTTGCGCAGTGAAAAATCCATTGATAGATGATCTGGAGCTACAAACTCAAGCATAACCAACAGAATACAAAGATGGAAGACAAAATCTCAGGCTCTGTAGATAAACTAGAGAAAATAGATTCAACAACCAAATAAAATCTTAAGTCCAACAAATCCTAAACACAAAACATCCAGGAAAAATGCGACACTGTGAAAAGGCCAAACCTAAGAATAATAGTCGAGGAAGACAATGAAGAAGCCACGCTCAAAGGTTCAGAAAACATATTCAACAAAAAATATGAAGAAAACTACCAATTTGAAGAAGGACACACCAATGAAAGTTCATTAAGCATACCAAACAAAAAAAGACTGGACCCTTCAAAAGTCCCCTGACCACATAATAAAACAACTAAGATACAGGATAAAGAAAGAATATTAAGGGCACCAAAGAAAAAAAGCCAGGCAACATATAAAGCCAGACCTATCAAAATAGCAACTAACTTTTCAATGTAAATTCTCAAGGCCAGAAGTTTCAGGACACATGTTCTACAAATACTAAGAACACAGGGAGGACAGCCCAGGTTAAAATACACAGCAAAGCTCTCAGTCACTATGGATGGATATTTTAAGATATTCAAAAACAAAGACAGATTTTCATAGTACATATCCACAAATCTATTGCTACAAGAAGGAAGTTATCTACTCTCACAAAGACATAGGCAATATAAAATACCACTTTTGAAGAACCAAAAAGAAAAAGCAGGAAAAATATTTTCACTAAACCACCACCACCAACAAATCTAATACAAATAAAAATTTGCAATCAAACGCCCTTACTTTTCCTGAACAAGAATGGTCTCCCACTAGGCTATAAGAAGGCCAATGCTAACAAAATGCACAAGAAGAGAGGATCCATCCTTCTCCTGAATACAGAAAGCATATCTAAGCTTCAAAGACAGACCTTACCTCAGGATAAAGGGTTGTGAAAATATCTTCCAATCAAATGGAAACAATAAGTTTTAGCTATTCTAATATCTAACACTTCATATCAAAATTGATCAAAGGAACAAAGAAGGGCATTTCATTTTCATCACAGGAAAAGTCCATCAAAATTAAGTATCAATTGTGAACATCTATTCTCCAAAAATGAATGCAAGCCCATTCATAAAATCAATGCTACTAAAATGCAAATCTCACATGAAACCTCAAACACGTATAGTGGGAGACTATACCCCACTCCCACTACTATACAGAACCACCAGACAGAAACTTAAAAAGGAAACAAAGAACTAACAGAAATTACATCCAAAATAGTATTACCAGATATGTATACAATATTCCATCCAAAGAGAAAAGAATATAACTTCTCCTCAGCTCCACATGGAACCCTCTCTAAAATTGACCACATACTAGGGAACATAACAAGCATCAACAAATCCAAAAAAAAAAAATTGAGTAGTACCCTGTGTCTTATTGGGCTACTGAAATATGTGCAACTGCATCATTCCTGGGTCAAGGAAGAAATAAAGAAAGAAAACAAAGATTTCCTAGAACTCAATTAGAATGAAGACACAACATACCTGAACTGATGGGATACTGTGAAACTAATGATACATGGAATGTTCATTGTACTATGTGCCCTTATGAAGAGAACGGAGGATATTCACATTAGATAATTAACAACACAACTGAAAGCCTTAGGACAAAAAGAAACAAACTCTCCCTGGAGGAGTAGAAGACAGGAAATAATAAATTTGAGGCTGAAATAAATAAAGTAGAAACTATGTGAGTATATGAGTGGGTGGGGTAACAGAATCTGACAGAATGGAGCGCCATAACTGTTGCCTGGCAATCTTGGTGGAATTTGTATTCCCATATCATGACCTCAAGAATTAAGAGTACCTGACATGCTATGGTATCATTGGATAATTTACTCTCCCAAGGTATGTATTCTGTACAGCCTCCAATGAAAGAATATGTGGAATTTAATTTGGCAAAGAACAGCTATACACAAGACAAGACTATCTAATTTCAGGGAGAAGAATCAGGAAAAAAATATCACACACTTTTATTGATGAATGTGCTCCTCCTTAAGAAGTAAGACCATGAATTAAAAAAATTAAAATACTTAAATATATTTATTATTGGGAAAGTGTAGCACTGTTAATTTCCTTCAGCAAGGTTTTAATCTGCCTCTTAGAGTAGAATGAGGGAAAATGTGGTGGGTGTTTATATCTAATCAGGCAGCTGCCTGATTCTTATATTGGCTTGACTCAAACAAAATGGATACACAAAGTCAATACCAAATTTTAAGATTGTACTTATTGTGGCTTCCATAAAACTTGATGTCCAGGTGACACTTTAAGTCCAGTATCATTGTTCATGCAAATATATCACTGCACATAATGAGAAGTCTTTGGATCTGGCTCATGACCAAGTGTCAATGAAATTTGTGTGGAGATTTTCAACTCTCTGGAAACTAAGAGTGAGGTTCTCTTCAGCTTTCTGTATGTTTTTCACCTCTGGAACGATGTGATGCAATTTGTACTGGATGACTGCCCCATTTTGAAAGAAATGAGAATCTCAAGCAAATTTCAATACCAATACCATTCTAGTGAATCAAGCTTGAAGAAACATTTCTGGTTTTCATTTTCTAAATTTGTGCCTTGCCACATTGATAGATGACAAACTACTAACCTGTTTTTTTTTTCTTTTTCTTCCCCTCTGTCTTTTTTTATTATTATTATTTTACATGCCGATCACAGTTTCCCTTTTGTTCCTCCCTCCCTCTACCCCTCCCTCTCTTTTACAAATCCTCACATGCACCCTGGTCACCATCTCCTCCCCTCCCATACCCCCATCCCCATTCCACATGTGGAGCAATAATTTGCAGTTGGGGTCGTGTAAATCTGTCAAGTCATTTGAAGTAGGAACTAGGTCTTCTCTCCTGTCTCTATGTTAAGGGAATATCCCTCCATGGGGGATGTGTCTGCAAGGTCACCTACAAGAATACATCCTGTCTCCACAGTATGAGGTCTCTTAGATTACTCAGAGTCAAACTAAAATCCAGATACATAGAGAGAGGACAAGACCAGGTTGCGAAACACATAAAGACAGCTGATCTGAAAAAGGAGGAGCTAATACCCCCGCCCAGACTGATAGCTGGTAATCCAGCATGAGACTGACTCAGATCCCCTGAATATGGGTCTCAGCTAGAAGCACTAACCTGTTTTTCTTAATTATACATTATTTTTAAATACGCTGCATAAGTGCAGTACCTTAAACAAGAGTAGAAACAAATATCCAGTACAAATAAAAACCTTTACATTGTATCAATATAACAAAGCCAATACCAATGGAAAATAATTGAGGTTAATATTCCTTTCTGTGTTATGTCCTGCTATATGATGACAAACATCTATAGAACCAAAAAATCAGGTAACCAAAAAATACCCTTCCCAACTACTGGGAATATGAATATTTTATTGTCTAGACTCCATCCTGTTTACCGAGGGAAAAGGCATGTTTGGGAGACACTCATATTTTTTTACAGTAATTCTCCAGCTGTCCAGTGGTAACCTATTTGTTTTTGTTGCATGGAAGCTATGTGAGCATCACGGCTTCTTAGAATGTTTATCATTTTTGTGTTTGTGTGTATATTTATTTATCTGTGTGCCTTTGTGCATTGCTACAATTATTCACTCACCTACTTTCTCCCCATATTTGCATCTATAGCATGGGGTCCAAATGTTCCAAAAGTAAGAGAATTAACTGAAGCTTATTTTCATTATTTATTCAGTATTTATTATTTCATTTATTTATTCAGTAAATAGAAAGGGATAAAGGTAGAGGCCACTAATGCTATTGTCTCCATCCTGGAAATCAGAAAATTGGAGCATATGAAATATGTTTAAATACTCATCAATGCACTTGAGTGGCATAATGATGCCTTCATTGTCATGTGTATATCACTATGAGATTGTAGTTGTTTAATAGACATGAAAATAAGTATAACTCAAAAAAGAGTCTTGCATTTGGGAGAAAATAAGTGAGGATGTAAATTGAGTGTGCTTATTTTAGCATGTGGGAGGTGTACAAGAATGTACACAGAATGTTGGATCATAAATGTTGCCTGGCAACCCTGCTGACATTCTATATTCTGGTTTCATGGGCCAAGAACCATAGAGTAGTTTAGATGTAGTGTTTTCACTGAATATCTTAACGTTCCAAAATAAGTAGCTCATAAAACTTTTAATGACGTCATTAATTGATTCTTCTAACCAAGTCATAGCCAAATCCCCGGAAGTTGTCTTACAGATATTAATATTACCCAATTCCAAATTACATAATTTTGGGGAATATAGTCTGTGGAGAAGAAGTTCAAAGACTTTTGTTGATGAATATCATCTTCCCTTAGGAGTAAAACTATGCATTAAGAAGAAAATAATCACAATTATTCAACAAATGATGAGTTTTTCATTGTTAGTATTACTCCAGGAAGGTGTTAATCCATTTGTTAGACTAGAGTATGGAATGATTGGATAGCAATTCATCTCTAATGAGGAAGCTGCCCAATATCAACTATCTGATATCCTCTTAAACCCTGGATCCACAATTACATGTAATCATTTACTAATTTTACTACTGAAATCTGTAATTAAATAGTCATTAGTTCATGGTGTTTGTCACAACATTATGGGAGTCAAGTAAATGCAACTTGTGTGTGACCAGTATGACAGTCTTTTTATGCAATTACTTAATAATTAAAATAGAACATTAGATAATAGATAAATGGATTATTACACCTTATTGGAGATAATTGTGGCAAGTCATTTCATTAATTATTTAAATCAATGATAATATCATTTTCTTATCTCTCTATTTG
>JANBXA010000508.1:0-27273 GCA_030556225.1 Cricetiscus sungorus | reverse complement strand
ATTGCTCAAAGATTTATTAAACATTATTTTTTTTATCAGAGGAATGCTCTGAGCATGAAAAATAATTCTGAGTTGCATATTTGTCACTTACCAGTATCTAATCTTTTTTTTTCTTATGTTACATATAGATCAAAGTTTCCTCTCACTCCCTCTCTCCATCAATCCTTTTCTCCCACCCTCCCATGCAACCCTATCATCCTCCCCTCCCATTCCTACCCCTTGCATCACATATAGGGTAATGCCTTTAGGAGGGCCTAGTTAATCTGTAGTGTCATTTGCAGTAGGAACTAGGACCTCCCTCCTGCCTCTACAGTAAGGGAGTATTCCTGCATTGGGAATGTGCTCCAAAAATCCTTTTGTGCACCAGGTGTACATACTACTTCCACTGTCAGAGGACCCAGGCCTTCTAACTAAGACCCATATTTACAGGGTCTGATATGATCTAATGCTGGGTACCCAGCTATCAGTCTGGGGGCCAATTAGCTTCTGCTTGTTCAGCTCACCTGTCTGTGAGATTCTGTAGCCTGCTCAGGTCCTCCCTCTCTGCATCTGTATTCCAGTTAGGCTCAGTGTTTAGCTGTAGGTGTCTGCTTCTGCTTCCATCAGCTACTAGATGAGGGCTCTGTAATTGTGGATGAGTTAGTCATAAAACTCATTAACAGGGAAGGGGATTTATGGTAGTCTTTCCACTGTTGCTGAAATTGTTAGTTGGGACCAGTCTTGTAAATCTCTGGACATTTCTCTAGAGTCAGTTTTCTCTTCTAAATTATAATGACTCCCACTTGTATGGAGTCTTTCTCACTCTCTCCTCCCCTGACTCAATATTCCTACGACAACATGCTTTCCTTTCCTCCTCTTATGTTTCTCCTAGCATTTTCCCCACTCACTGCCCCACCACTCCCCTTATGCTCAGGAGATCAAGTCCCTTTTCTCTTATGTGAGGGAAATTATATGAATCACTTAGACTCCTCTTTATATCCTAGATTGCCAGAGACTGCTCAGTGGGTTGCAGGTCTGTGTGGAGACCAAGACTTGGATGACCAGGTCAGGATTGGCTTCGGCTTGACAGACAGACACAAACACACCTGAGGAGGTTTGCAAACTGCTGCAAAGTTTACTTCAGAATATCAGGTTTTTATACAGAAAGTTCAAAGAACAGATCTTTGGTCACAGTTTAAAGATAAACAGGCATTCTATAGATGTCAACAATTCCCGTTGAAGTTTCTCAGCAAGTTCATAATTGGGAACCTCTGTTTATTTTGGCCTGCTTGTGGTCAGCATATCAGAGATTTGATTTGTTGAGTTTAGAGACTAATCTTTGTCTCTAGATAGTAAACTTTTATAGTGTTGATTTAGGGGCCCTAAGATCCCAAATTAGAGTATTTTTGTGAATCCCACAGCATGTTTGTTGTGGGCAGGTTAATTACAGGCAGGGTCTCATTGTGGGCTGCTTCCTAGAGCCTTAGCCCTAATTGATTTATCAGGCCCTGGCTGACATCTGAAGTCACAACTGGGGCCTTAGGATCTGTTTCTGAAGGCACAGAGGGCAATACCCATCTATTGACTGCTGATCTGTATCTCTTTCAGTTCCTGAAACTATATCTAAGTGTTCTCTAGGCATCTCTGAATTATTAGTGGAGCTAGAGGCTAAAATATCCCTTGAATAAAAGGCAATATTGTTATCATAGCACAAAACACATCTAGCACCCATTCCAAACAGCCAGCCACGCAAGCAGCTGCAGGGGCCTGAACCACTTTTCCCCATGAGGCGTAACCTCGTGTGGTGCGAACCTCTGGACAGATAGCCATTGAGATTTCTCTCAGCATTGCTGAACTGTCTCCACTGGGGCTGGTGTGGCACTAGATTCTCTGGCAGTGTGAATTATAAGTTGATCATTTGCTCTATGTCTAAAAATGATATATCAGTGAATACATACCATGTTCCTCTTTTTGTGACTGGGTTATCTCTTTCAGGATGGTTTATTCAAGTTCCATCCATTTTCCTGTGAATTTCAATATTCCATCTTTTTTTTTAAGACTAGTATTCCAGTGTTTAAATGTGCCACATCTTCTGTATATAGTGTTTAGTTGAGGGACATCTAAGTTGCTTCTGTGGTCTTGGTATTTTTAAATAATACCTCTACAAACATAGCTTGACATGTCTTTGTTCCATGGATGTAGATAATTATACATGCCTAAGAAGAGGATTAATGGGTTCTGTGGTGGACTGGCTCAAATTTTACTGAGAAATCACCATACTAATCTAGAAAAAACTGTACAAGTTTGTACCCCCACCATCAGTGGAGAAGTGTTCCTTTATCCTCTCCAGGACAAAATATCATTGGTGTTTCTAATTTTAGCAATTATAGTAGGAATAAGATGGAATCTTAAAGTTGTTTTGATTTGCATTTCCCAGATAGCTAAGGATGTTGAGAACTTTAAGTGTGTTTCAGCATTTTTTATTTCTTCTACTGAGATTTCTCTCTTCAGTTCTGTTCCCCATTTCTAATAGTGTTACTTGTTGTTTTGGGGACTAGTTTCTTGAGTTCCTTTTATATTTTAAAGATCAGCCCTCTGTCAGATATAGGACTATTAACAATCTTTTCCCATGTTGTGGGTGCCATTTGGTCTCATCCACTGTGTCCGTTGCCTTACAGAAGCTTCTCAGTTTTAGGAGGTCCCATTTATTGTTGACCTCAGTGTCTGTGCTACTGGAGTTATGTTCTGGAAACAGTCTCCTGTAGCAATTTATTCAAGGGTACCTCCCACCTTCTTTTCTAAGAGACTCAGTGTGCCTGGATATATGTTGAGGTCTTTGATCCATTTGACCTTGAATATTGTACATGGCAATAGATATAAGTTTATCTGCCATCTTCTACATCCGATCATCCAGTTGTGCCAGCACCATTTGTTGAAGATGTTTTCCTCCTCCTATTGGGTACTTTTTAGCTGTTTTGTCAAAAACAAGGTGTTCTTATCTTAAGTGTGTGGGTTAATATCAGGGGTTTTGATTCAATTCCATTTGTCTGCCTATGTATTTTTGTGCCCTTACCAGGCTATTTCAGGACTATAGCTCAATTTTCAGGACTTTGTAGTAGAACTTAAATTCAAAGGGAGTGATGATTCCATAAATTCCAATGTTGTACTTTTTGCTTTTTTTTGTTTATTTGTTGTTTTGTTTTTCCATATAAAGTAGTATTATCCTTTCAAGGTCAGTGAAGAATTTTGCTGGGATTTTAATGGGGATTGCATTGAATCTATAGATTACTTTTGGCAAGATTGCCATTTTTACTCTTTATCCTACCTATCGAAGAGCATGGGTGAAAATAATGAGAGTTTTATTTCCTTCCTTAAATTTTGTATCCCCATGATCTCCACTTGTTGTCTTGTTTGCCTTGCAAGAAACTCACATATAATATTTACTATTTACCAAGAGAGTGTGCAGTGTTGTCTTCTTCCTGATTTTTGATGAATCATCTTAACCTTCTCTGGATTCAGTTTAATATTGGCAGTTGGAAGGAGAAAAGCTTTTTCAACAAATGGTCCTAGCACAACTGTATGATATTGTGTAGAAGACTGCAAAATGACCCAGGTCTACTGTCATGCACATTACCTAAGTCAAATGGATCAAATACCTCATCATAAATACAGCCATACCAAAACTTTTAGAAGGAAAAGCGACAACTACCCATGAACAAACTGGTAAAGAAGACTGGTTCCTGAACATAACACGAGTAGCAGATATCAACTGAGATCAACCATTAATAAAAGAAACCTCATCAAACTGAGAGGCTTCTGTAAGGGAACAGACATAGTCAACAACACAAAAAGGGAGCCCACATACTGGGAAAAGAAGTTCACCAACCACATATGTGAGAGGGCTCATTACCAAAATATACAAATAATACAAAAAACTAGTCACCAAACACAAAATAATCCTATAAAAACTTTGGGTACAGTAGTGAATACATAATTTCCAATAGAGGAAAATAAAATGGCTGAAAGACACTTAAGAAAGTGTTCACCATCCTTAGCCATCAGGAATTGCAAATAAAAACAACTCTGAGATATTAGTATATTCCTGACAGAATGAACAAATTTAGGTAGTAACATTATATTTGTCATTTCATTCAGGAGTCCTTTCAATATTCTTCATTGAATAAAGACTCATCAATTTTGCATCTAGATAATGTTTATTTGAAATGCATTTAAGCATACATTGGGTGCGGATAAGATGTCAACTCAGAGAAACTATGTACTTTGTCCTTCTAGATGTTGAATTAATTTCTTGAAATATCGGGGCCAGAATATTCTGAGATTATAACTTACACCACAGCTTCTGTCTCTATATTCATTTTATATTTACTTATGTTCACACTATTTTACAAGAGGTTTGCTAGGTACACATGCTACAAAATGGTATGTAGGCAGAAATTATGGAGAGAAGTGTTAATGGAAATAAGAGGATATGCTTGGAAGATTGAGAAAGAGGAACTTCATATTCCATAAGCTTCATAATCAGACAAAATCATCTAGTTAGATGACAATATAATTTTTCATTTTTCTGTGGATCACATTGATAGATTTTCATATGTTGAACCATGCCTGCATCACTAGGATGAAGCCTACTTGGTCATGATAGATGATTTCCCTGATGTGTTCTTGTATTCTATTTGCCAGTATTTTGTTGAGTATATTTGCATCAAAATTCATGAGGATATTGGTGTCTAATACTCTTTCTTATTTGTGTCTTATGTGGCTTGTGTACTAATGTAATTGTAGCCACATAAAAAGGAATTTGGTAATGAACCTTCTGCATTTATTTTGTGGTACAATTTGAGAAGTATTGGTATTAGCTCTTCTTGGAATTTCTGGTAGAACTCAGCACTAAAGATTTCTGGCCCTGGCCTTTTTTGGTTGGGAGGCTTTGATGACTGCTTATATTTCAATAGAGGTTATAGATTTATTTATTTATTTATTTATTTATTTATTTATCGTGAGGGTAATATTTGAGCACACTCTTATTTTTTAATACTAATTTAATTTTATTTTACATATCTACAACAGGTCCCTCTTCCTCCCTCCCTCCTTCCCTCCATCCACTTCTGTCTCCCTCCCTTCCTATTTCACTCTCTTCCACAAGCTCATGCCCCCAGACCACCCTCCCCTCCCATCTCCCCCTACTCCACATGAAGGTTGATAACCTCCAGGAGGTGTCATCTACACCAGTCAAGTCATTTGGAGTAGGGACTAGGACTTCTCTCCTATTATTATGTTAAGGGAGGATCCCTCCATGGTGGTGTGCCTGCAAAATCCTTTTGTGAACGAGGAATTCATCCTGGTTCCACTGTCTGTGGTTTTTTAGACTGCTCAGGCCTTCTATCTGAGACACCTGTTCATGAGGTCTGAATAAGTTCCATGCTGGATTCACAACTATCATTACCTCCTCCTTGATCAGATTAGATGTCTCTATGTGTTTCTCCAGCCTGGTCTTTTCCTCTGTTTTCTTCTTTATTCTAGTTTCGCTCAGTGTTTAGTTGTGGGTGTTTGATTTATTTCCACCAGCTACTAGATGAGGGCTCCATGATGTTGGATAAGTTCATCATCAGTCTCTTTCAGGGAAGGGCATTTATGTTAGCCACTCCACTGTTGATAAAATTGTTAGTTGTGGCCAGTCTTTTAGGTATGCTGGCATCTTTTCCTCCAGAGTAAGCTGGCTAAATTTTCTTTTCAGGCTTTCAGTTGTGCTGCTAATTCTCTAATGTGACTACTATCTCTTATATTTACATGGGCACTTAGTGCATTGAACATTCCTACTACCACTGCTTTCTGTAAGCTCATGTATGTTGTATCTTCCTTTTCTTTAAATTCTAGGAAATCTTTAATTTCTTTTTGTATGTAAGGTAATAATCCATCTCATTATAGTGCACAGATATTACCTGATCACCCTTTCACCCAGGACATACTAGAAATAGTGCAAACACAAATCAGACCTTAAGAAAGTAGGTCTATCTTCAAAGTGTAAATGGGATGCTGGTAGAGAAGAAGTGTGGGGAGTTGCATACTTTCTCAGATGTCCATACAAAAAAAGGTTCAGAACAGGCAATTATTTTGGCTCTGTAACTGCACAGAGACATGGGACTATAGGCTCTATGGAAGGTCCTGACCTTTCCATTCACAAGCAAATCCTCAAACCTATATACATGGTTAAGTATAAGTTTTATCATCACCTACTGCCAAATTCACACACACAACTAGATGTCAGGGCCTGCAGAGTGACAAACCTGAATAGCAAAATTATATACAAATAAACCCACAATGAATATGGAGAGAGGGGGAGGTACAAGGAGAGAAGTTAACAACAGAAGACCTTGAGGGTGAGAGAGAGAAAATTGGGTGTTTTCTCTCTCTAGATGTTCAAATACCCTCTCCCATACACACACAACATATTCTGATGACATTTCCTGACACATTTGCCATTCATTTCCAACCAAAGCTCTCTATCTGGAACTAGGCATCATGTGCTTTAAGGTGTCCTCAGCCTTACCAGAAATTCCCCATGCATCAAAACACCGAAAACAAGTGTGTTAGAGAGAATGAGCAAGCAAAGTAAATGCAGAACAGCAAGTGGGATTACAAAAACATAAGTAGCATGTAAGAGTCCAGGACATGTTTGTGCCTCACCAAATGACCAATCCCATATTAATGTTCCACTGTTAACAGTTATTTAAACAAAATTTTATATCAAATATTTAAAATAATGACTGAATATATTCTGATAACTCAAACGTGATAAAATGAACTCATCATGCTTCAGGCAAAGTAATTTGCTTTTGGAAAACCTCAGCATTATAAACCCTAGTTAGATAAATATTAAAGAAGCCTCTTTTTAGAGAAATGGCATAGACAGGTTGATTGGAGTGACATGAAAAAAATTACAAATCACTTGAATAATGATTTACTGAGAGTGCACAGAGAACTATAATTGTCTTAACTTAGAATCTTGAAAAGAATTTCTTAAATGTTATTTACAACATGGAATGCCAGGGTTCAATTCTGATAAGCACATGCCTTTTTATCATGTCTTAATTTTTGTCTTTGTCATTGGTATATATACATCCCCAGCACAGAACAACCCCTTTAAAAACATACTTACAAATTTACCTTCTGAGGTTTTATTGACTATGAGTACTGATGGACTACTTGTTTGTCAGTGGAGCACATCTGTGTGTACTCACTAACAGGAGAGAAGAGCATAGCGGATTCACCCACTTTAATTATAGTCAGTTGTGATGTATTGGATGATGGCTGAGACTTGAACCTTGCTCTCAAAATAACAGCCAGGGCTCTTACAAGTAAGTCACAGCTCAGCATGACAAATTTCACTTTTTGATGCAAACAGGCACAATGCTGTATTGTGGAAGTACCCATAATAGATGGCAGGAATGTGTAGGTTTTATTTGTGCTCTTCAATGGTTAGTAAGCTGAGATTTGTATTTACTGAAACACAGCGAGTATGGGTTCAATGAAGTCTTGAATGTCAGTGACAAGATCTATAGGTGTTGTGGCTATCTTGCACTCTGTGATTATAGTACAATCACTAATTCAAAACAGACTGAAATAGAGATGTCTAGAAATTTTCATACTGATGTGAAAGCCAAAAAAAAAAATAGTGTGAACAAGAGTGTCTAGAGAGACTGTCAGTTCAGCCTTTGTTGCAATAATTAATGAGGATCACATTCATCCTCTTCGCTGAGGTAACTTAGAGAAGGTCATGGTACTACCCTTTAACATACTGCTCCCAATTAGTATAGGAAACAGTAATTGACTCAAATTTCAGTTCAAAGGAATTCATAAAGTAATGCATGAATAGATGAGACTGGAGAATATTTGAATTTCAGGAGAAAGTCCTTTAATTAAGATAATCTGTGATACACAGCATGCAAATGTAAAGATGATGAGAGAGGTGGTTCAGAAATTGTGAGAGTGACGATCCAAAGACAGGTCCATTAAATGTAGCCCAGCCTTGACACTGCCTCATGGGCAAAGACCCAGAGTCAGGATAGACCAGACAGCTAGCATAGAACAAAACAAAACATGCAAAAAAAATATCAATGAAATGATTACTAATGATACTCTGCTATACTTAGATTGGTGGCTGGCCTGCATGAGAGCCTGCATGAGACTGACCTGAGCTCTCTGCATATGTTACCCTTGTTTACCTATGTTTGCTTGTGAGATGCTGCCTGATTTGGGGACACTTTCCTTATAGCAGCTTGCTTTGTACAGCCTTAAGGGGAGATCAGGTGCCTAGATTCAATGCCACTTAATATACCAACTCTAGTTGATATCAATGGGAGTCCTATATTTTATGAAAAAAATTAAGGAGGAGTGGATTGGGTGGGGGAGGGAACCTACATTCACAGGGTAAAAACATACAAAAAAGTAGACATATACACAGAAAAGCATAAAGAAAAGAAAATGAAAATACTGTGACCACAGCTGGTAGAAGGAATCCAGGAAACTGAATAGATTACTCTTTTGGTGGAATACAGTCAACATAGATGGGGCCTTTCTTGCCATAGATGGTTTGGAGGAGCATGTGACAGTATCCTGTGAGCATCTTCATGAAATCATGGCCACTACTTCAGCAAAGTTGAGCATCATCAGCAACTGACAGCTACTAATTTGGGTTCCTCATCTGACACAGTTGGAACAGGAGACTAATTGTCCTGATAATTGCTACATTGTGTTTGGCTATCACAAGGGGATTAAGTCCAAGCTCTTTACATACAAGTAAAGGGCCAACCTCAAATACAGAATTATAATCCATTCTAGGTGGAGGATGCCAAAAGTACAACTGCTTAATTCTTGGCATTTAATATACTTGCCATGGTTGATTATTCATGGTTTAGAATTTTACAGAGTTCATTTTTAAGACAGCAGTGCCAACCCTCTCATTTCCTGGTCTTCTGGTTGCAGGGTCTTTCTAATCCCTGGGTTCTCATCCACAAGCTACATTCTCTTGTCCCTGGATCCATTTTTGACAGGTTATTGCTCATCACTGAAAGCTGTCAAAGTTTACATGGCTGTATCCTGCAAGCTTTAGGTGGCTGCATGTACTTTGCATCCAAACATCAGCAATCCTCACAAGACAGCCTCACTTAGTGGACCACTACACAGCTATCCCCACTCCTAGGCATTGTGAAATCTATGCTGGTATCTCATGCATGGAATTTAGGAGCTGCGTCATTAACATGTTAAACACCTCAGAAAAGTATCATAATCATCTGACCTAATCATCCTCCATGATTTTACATATTTGCCTAAGTCCATATAGTTTCCAGTAGCACAGGCTGACCCCATACTCTCTATGCAGCTAAGCATAACCTTGAACTTCTGTTCTTTCTACATCCCATGAGAGCTGGGATGATAGGTATACGCCATTAACCCTGATGCATGTTGTACTCAGAATTGATTCTATGGATGCTTATGTGCTTCACAATTTGATCTGACTGTTTGTTTTGTTGTTGTTTTGAAGTATTCTATGTGCCCAGGATGGTGTTCTACTCTTGTTCAATTCCAGTGAGAATTCTAAGGAAGTATCCATTCATCTTTATTGGTATAACTACTGGGCTCATATCTAGAAAAAAATGAAAACCTTACATTTGAATTAGAAGTTCCTGCTCTCATTACATGTGTGTCAAAGGGTGTACAAGTCTATTAATGAAAACTGAGGCAACTAACATTGGCTTGGGAGGAGAAAACTACTTCCATTTCCAAAAACCAAAGCAATATCTAACTATATGCCAAATGTATATGCTTGTACCCAAAAATAAGTAGAGTACCTGTCCATCATCAAAGCACCACCCTTTTGAAAACCAGACTATTACAGACCCATAACTGATCAAAGACAGAGAACAAAATATGTCATGCTAAATCTAGACTAATGAATGTGCATTAGGTTCTTTCATGGGGCAAGCTATGTGTGCCTGTCAATAATGTGGATACAAGTGCAAGACAAATATGACTATATGACAACAGCAGTTCAATAGCAACTGTAGACAGGGACATTTCCATATGTTTCAGTACCTGTGAAGACAGGAGAATCCCCTTGTCCATGGAAATGCTCTCACTAAGTTGTGTGGACTGCTGTGGCCTGCTCTTCACACTCATAGGAATGAACAGAGGTAAATGTTCTCAGAAGGTTAGAATTAAAAGTGTTTATGTATGTACATAAAATCAGACATATTCATGCATTTAACTCACTAAAATATTCATGTTTTCAGGGGTATGAAGAATCAGCAGAGGCACAAAGGGTAAGGAAATGGCAAGAGATTATATGGAATATTCATGTGTTAAATTTTTAAAAACACATATAAACCAACCTATCTTCAAAGTATTAGCTACAGGTGGGTAGGAATACTGATTAAATGTTAAATCTTCATTCTGGCATTTGAGTATTAGTTCAGCAATAAATTTACAGTGATTTCCCAATGTATGAGAAAACATCCTAATAGAATTAATTGTGAAGGGGTTAAAACTGAGAAATATAACTTTTTTGGATTAGAATGGTTATGTACAACAGCAGTGCAATGAAGGGGAAAATTGATGGGGAAAATAATGTTTTGGTTTGATAGTATTTGTATCCCTATAATTTCTGGCTATTGAAGAATAGTGAAGATATGATAGTCCATGACTACTTGATGATGTAACTTTAAAACGTACAAAGTAAAGGATTTAAAACAGACCTAATCTATAGTAAAATATCATGAGGGGTTTCAAGGGCAAATGTCAGCATGCACTTGACGGTCCTGACACATGAGAACACTGTATTATTGTTTCTGACATTTAGTTCTTTGAAGGCAGGAATTTCTGAGGTCCTGTTGATGTTCCTATTATGGGTGATCACAAGTCACCCGTGCAGATACTGCCTGATGAACATGTACCCAGGACAGACTAGAAAAGTTCCAAACACAAATAGGACCTTTAGAAACCAAGTCTATTTTCACGACTTACATGAGATCATCGGAGGGAAGAAGTGTGGGGAAATGCATACTGACTGGGAAGTGCAGAAAAGGCCCAGAACGAGCAAAGCCTTTGTGCTCTAAACCTGCTCCCACTGGACCCCCACGTGCAGTGCAGGTGGGCTGGCACGTGACTTCATTCTGACCAATCAGGGAGCCCTGAATGGCGTCTCAATCTGATTGGCTCAGTTCCGTAACTGTCACCAATCAGGTCACAGAACAGGATGTACATAGGCACGAGGTGGTGGTGGAGAGACAGTTGGTGCCAGTCTAGCGAGTGAAGGCAGAGCGTTCACTTCGCATTCACCAGTGCCAGAGGCACTGTGCAGTTAGTGCTTCAAGCCGTGAATCTGGAAAACAATTTTATGATCAACTCAAGCAACACCAGGTACAGCCACATCGGCTGCTGTTTTTCATGACTATTTTGTTTAGATGGGACCCAGCATGCTGCCTTTGTCCAAAAGACTTGGGAGTTTGGAATGGGTGACTTCTTCATACTGGGTGATTCTCAGAAACCTGAGACTGAATTATAAAAACCTTGTTTTCAGTGCATCACTCTTTTTTCTAAAAAGTCTGCAGAGGCTGCAGCATACCAGGACACTTCACAGAATATTGTGGACCATCAGAGGGAGATTGCTGTGCGGTGGGCTGTATTTTATACTTTGTAATTAGTTCTTAGTAACCTCTCTTTCTCTCTTCATACTTTATTCTCTCTCTTTCTTTTTTTGGTTTTGAGAGAGGGTTTTATTCTGTAGCTTTTAAACTTTTCCTGACTCTCTCTCTGTAGACCAGGCTGTCCTCAATGCTGCCTGCCTATGCCGCCTGAGTGCTGGGGTTCAATGTATGTGACCCCACTGCCAGTACCCCTCTCCCTATGTTTTGTCTGCCATTTTTATAATAGAATTGCCTTTCTGCTTGATTTGTTTTTCAATCATGAACTCATCTTGACATGAACATGGCCTTTATGTTCTTTTAACTTGCTGAAAGTTTCAAGTGATTTCAAAAAGGATTGCCATATTTAGAAACATCAATTCATGCTCTACTGTCTCTGCATATTTTACATTTAGGGTTCTTTTTTCTATTTAGTTATTATACTCTTTGTTGTTTATCAGCATATGCTACTTCTTGATGTCGGAGAAATTTATGGGTTGAGGTCAGTGCTCTTTTTCCAACATGTGGGATCAAGAAGGAAAGCTTAAACACCAGGTCTGTCAGGATGCTCCATTTTAGAACTTGTTGGAAAGTTTCTCTTTTTCTCCCTTCTGAGTAGTTATGGAAATATTAATGTAATTCCTTTTAAAAATCAGGTATAATGCATACATGAATACATTCATATCAGATTTCATCACTGAAAATCTTTTTAAATGAATTCTTATTTTTAAAAAACAATATTGTTTTACAAAACAATTCTCGTTCCCTTTTACCCAACTTCGAATGCCCCCCCCATCAATCTTCAATCCCAACCCATGTCCATTACCCAGGATGGTAAAGCTTCCCATGAGGGATCATCAGATTCTGTACAGTCATTTGGGACAGGACCTAGACTCTCCCCATATATCTAACATGAAAGAATATCCCTGCATAAGTAATGGGTTCCCAAAGCCAATAATTGCAATAGCAATAAATACAGATACATCTGGCAGAGGTTCCAAACACTTCCAAAGGCCCCCAACTGACACCCACATTCAGGGTGTTTGGTTCAATTCTTTGCTGGTTCCTCAGATGTCAGACTGGGGTCCTTGAACTCCCACTTTCTCAGGTCTGCTTTTTCTGTGAGTTCCCCAAGCATGTTCTTGACACATTTTCTCATCACTCCTCCCTCCCTACATCTGGATATTAGGAGTTTGACTAAGGGTTTTGGTGTGAATCTCTGCTTCTGCTTCCATCAACAACATGATGAAGGCTCTATGATGACATTTAAGGTAGTCATCAATCACATTATATAGTGCACAGATACTCATGATTGTCCTTTCACTTAGAACAGATTAGAAACAATGCAAAGAAGCCCATTTCTATTTTCACAATCTTTGATGAGTAATGTTGGGAGTTGTTTGCTCTCTTGGATCTCCCTACACAAAAGTCATAGAACAACAAAGAATTTGTCTATGTCCCTGCAGAGAAACACAGGACTATATGCTGTATGTCATGTCCTGACTTTTCCCTTTTACATCATAATCCTCAAACACATACACATTGGTAAGTATCAGATTCAGCATTGTATACTGAAAAATTGACATTTACAACTAGTCTTTAAGACCTGCTGAGTTTCCAATTCTGAATAGGCAAATTATACACACACAAAAACATAGGAGAGGGAGAAGGTGAGGGAGAGAAATTGGAAGAGGGAGAAGAAGAGGAAGTAGAAACAGAAGAGCATGAGGGCAAGAGAGGGAAAGCTAGGTATTGGGTCAAGTAGGTCTCGGCTCGCCAATAGTCTTGACACTCCCCAATCTCACACACACACACACACACACACACACACACACACACACACACACACACACAGGGAGTTTGTGTGAGATTGATTCTAGCTAACAATACCTATAAATACACACATACACACACACACACACACACACACACACACACACACACACACACACACACCTAATTTTATTTTCCTGCTAGGTAGAACGAGGCTTCAGTTTTTAATGCTAGTTATTAATCCATTCAACCAAATCCCTTCTCAGTCACCCCAGTGATGGCCCTACAAGCTTTCTCCCCTTCTGTAACCAAATTCCTCACACAATACATTGTTCTGTCTGTTTCTTCAAGCTATTTTCTCCTGCATAGCATACGTCCCACATATTCAGCCCTTGCTAAGTACTCCCTCCTCTAGAGCTAAAAGTTCCAATACACACACATGCCATATATCAGTCCTTTTTGGCAGCCTTTTTCTTAACATAGAAGATTCAAGTAAAAGAACAGGAATCTGCCTAAACTTAACCAGGTACCCTGAACATGGATGTCAGGCAGAACGCCTGAGCAGCCTATACATCAGCAGGTAGTGGAACTAATTTTTATCCCTAATTTATAAATAGGCTTTGGGGATACGCTTTTGTAAAATTATTTTGATCATTTTACCCCTTGCCCAAATGCTCCCATAAACTCTTTACTTGCCTACCTATATACTATTATGGTCTTTCACTCTTTCTATTAAAAAAATAAAACACAAACACCAAATAAATTCATAACCAGCAATCTATACCTATAAAATGTGCCCCAAAAGGAAAATGAGTCCTAAACTCTACCTTTTCTACTGAATTTATTTATGTATTTGTCAATGATAACCCCATATGGGTCCTGCCAATGGGATTAGTTAAGATACCTGGTGAGAATTCACTGCACTCAGTCATTAATCATAAATAGCAGGTATAGATTTGGGGTAAGGGATCAGGTTCAGGTTTAGGATTAGGTTCAGATTTCAGTTTCAAAGTGACTTCAATTCAGGTTTAGCTGAGAGTTCAGGTTCAGGTTCAGGTTCAGTGTAATGTTCAGAGTAAATGTTCAGGTTCAGTTTCAGGGTGAGCATGAAGGTTCTTGGTTCAGTTTCTGGTTGAGTGTTTGTGTTTACGTTCATGTTGAGGGTTCAGGTTTAGGTTCAGTTTCAGGATGAAGGTTCAGGTACAGGTTGAAGTTCTGGGTGATGGTTAAGGTTCTGATTAAGGTTCAGAGTGAGTGAGGGTTCAGGATTCAGTTTTAGGGTGAGTGTTCATTTTCAGGTGCAGGTGGAGCATGTGGGTTCAAGTTCAAGGTTTAGGTTCAGGTGAAGGGTGCAAGTTCAGTTTCCTTATCAGGGCAAAGTTTCAGGTTCAGATTCATGGTGAGAGTTCAGGTTTAGTTTCCTGTTCATGTTCAGGGTAAAGATGAGTGTTCAAATTCAGGTTCAGTGTCAAGTTCATGGTTCAGGTTCATGGTGAGGATTCAGATTCAGGTTGAGGATTTAGGATCAAATTCATGTTCAAGGTAAGGGTTATGTTTCCTTATTAAGTTTCAACTTCAGGTTCAGGTACAGAGAGAGAAATTATGTTCTTATGAAATTAGCTTCAGGGTGATGGATATGTTCAGTGTTCATGTTCAGGTTCCGCATGAGGGTTAAAGTTCAGGTTCATTTTTACATTCTGGGTGAGTGTACAGGATTTTGTTCGGGGTGAGGGTCAACTCGAGGTTCACGTTCGGGTTCGTGGTGAGGATTCAGGTTCAGCTTTAGGTTGAGGATTCAGGATCAGGTTCATGATGAAGTTGAGGGCTCAGGTTCCTGGTTCAGTTTGATCTAAGAGAAAACAGTGTCTAAAAGTTAGTTAAGGAAAGTCAGACAGATGATTTGGAAGATGACGAGGAAGAATGGCAGTAAAATGGTTATGAATGGCAGAAATCGGGGCATTGTATGTGCATCCCAAAAGGTAGATATAGGTGCTGCTGGGAAAGTCCAGGAAAAAGCTGGGGGGCAGTTGGTACCATGGACAAGCTGCAGGCAGTAGGAAGGTCATTCTCCACATCAGGACAGATGTAGCCCAAGATGCAACATCCTAGTAGCCTTGCTGACATATCCTGCCTGATAAGGCTACCCTAGACCCAGGACACTGAGGTTCCTGTGCACAGCAAGGCAAACCCATGTGCACACAACTGGGACACCTGGACACTGCTTTCCCCTGAGGCACAAATATTCACCTGTGCCAGGGAGAATACAGGAAGATTAGATACTGAGAGTCTATCCCTAAGGGCTCCTCCCTAGGCATCCTTCACCCATGACAGAGAAATAAGACAACATGCTGTCATGCTTTAAAATACCTTCTGTTTGATGGCTCTAGTACACCCAGAATGGGAGCTTTCAGAAGACATTGTTGTACACTCCCTCGGCTCCTTCCAAAATAACACAAAGCAAATAAAAAGAGACAAACAAAATTCTTTTGCTTCATACTCCAAAATAGCAAACAAACAACCAAGCCTGTCCAGAAATGGAACACTTGAACAGCTGCAAGGTCTGAATACCAAGAGGTGTAGAAGGACAGGGTACAATGGAGAGATGGGGTCAAAAAACTAACAGGATCATCTACTTCACTGATCTGAAACAATTAGTTTTTGATCCATGCCATCCCTCAGATGACTCCCACAGAGAACTCCAGTATGCTTACTGGCAAGTCTGCACACCAACCTTAGTGAATCCTACAGAATCCTCATGGCAGATTTGAAGCTCATGGATGTGGATAATTGGGCCTGAATTATAACACTACTTGCCTATCCAATTTATTCTAAAGACCAGTAGCCACAAGCAACTGAGTTCCAGAAGTTATCTACTTAACCAGGGGCATCCATAATCACCTAAGCTGCCAGGCTGGCAGCTAGATCATTGCACACTGGGCAAACCTAAACTACTAATCAAACCTCACAGCCAGGAAATGGACTTTTAGGCTGACACAGGGCTGGTAGTGAAGTAGGGTTGTGGTATCTAAGAGGACTGGGAAAATATGAAGATGTACAGGTGACATAGGAGTGATAACAGCCCACCTCAATGAGGCCCTAAGATTACCACTGTCTTCCCACCTAGAAGAAGACTTCTCTGTCATGGACACAAGCCAAATTTCAGGCAGAAGTATGCACTCATGAGAAACCAAGTTTCATGATGTACAGACGAGAAAGGAGAATGGCCACTAGAACTGTTTATCTTAATCTTCATGGTACCCCTCTGTAAGTGTTCAGGTGAAATGCTGCCTCAAATTTTCTGCAGCAGGAACCACCAAGGAACCTGGGACATCAATGACCTGGTCCTAGGAAGCAGGGTGCCCAGTTCCCTCGATGTGCACACAATGACACATTAAAAGAATAAACATTTCATCCCACCTGCCCACTTGACTACCAAGGGCTGGCTATGTGTACCCTACCTAACCATCTCCTAGGCATCCCCTGACAACCATTGTTAGATACTCAGGTCTGTTTCAATCTATATCCTGTTCACAGCATTCCTCGCTACACCTCTCACCAGATACTAGTTAGGAAACTTCCCTTCCTACAAAGTCCTCAAGACCCTCTCATACATGGGAATTTCTGTACCTCATGTAGATTTCAATCTATCTGTGTACTGGTATAGGGAAAAGATATATAAGAGGTCGGGGAAAATGCCGACCTGAACAACCCAAGTGTGGAGCGTGGAAGTCACAGGGGTCACCTTGCAGCTCTTACTCCACATCCTGCCATTCACTGCCCTCTACTATGAGAAGGACCTGCAACAGCAACAGAGGCACAAGCAGCATCATAATGGTTGCCTTTGCAGTATTCCTGGAGATGACATCACAGTGTGTGGAGCTGCTCTCTCTAGGTTTTGCATATGAAGGCACCACAATCTCTGCTGCCACACACACTGCTCCTGTGGTCCAAGCCACCATAGCAGCCTCATCACGACTGCAGTGACTTTGTGAGTGTCATGACATTAGGGGGACAGAGAAACTTACACAAGATCATTAAATTACTGAATTTTTAAATTGGTGAAGACTGGGCCCTTCAGGTGTTGGTTGTGATTTGTCCTTTCAGAAATTGCTTATGCAAAACTCTCCAGCTTTTTTAATTTATTTAATCGCTTAATCATTAAAATTTATTATTATGTAAATAATAATAATCACAGATTAACATAATAATCACGGATCTTAAAGAATCCCTCAAGCTCTGTGCGCTGCTTCTGGCACCAATCATTTGCTATGTGCATCCCAGAGCAGCCCAACTCCTAATCTATGACCACAGCATCTTTGAAGTATTCTAATAATTAAATAATGGGATTGTACTGCATAATTGATTTCCATATATGGAACCAAATTCCAGTGATTGTCAGGGAAGTAATACATAGGTAATTAAATAATGCTCCACAATTAACTCCCAGGCAGGACTGGACAGACTCCATTGATGAGAGAGTACATTGTCATAGATGTAAATAATTAGTATATAATTGTAAAATAATTGAGTAATGATATGGCATTCCATAAATAAATCCCACATGGTGGAGTCAGACTGAACTTTTCTTGAAATAACGCTTTATTTAAATAATTAAATCAATAAATGTTTTGAGACCTTGCATATTAAATCCCAAATATGGCACCAAAATTGTGGTATCATAACTAAGGAATGTTGTAACTATAACTATCTAATCTTCAGCTCCATTAAAGATTACATAAGAACATAATATTTCCTGAGTAAACTGGACGTGCTGTATAAACCACCTCAAAAACTTTAGAAACAACAGAGACAGCTGGTGTCCTGAATTGTCAACCAACGTTCCTCTGTATTGTTGAAGCATCCATTTTTGTCCTGTAGGCCTAAAATTTCTGGTAGATTTTCTTTTCAAGCAGAAATTTTTAAGGACTATCAAATCTTGTCATGGCAAATTTCAGACATCTTTTTAACAAGAATCCTGTTTGCTTGGTTTGTACATCATACCATCATACCATCACCAAGTCAAGGCAAGAGTTTCTTGCGCAAATGATTAGCATTGACACAATGAAACAAACTCCATATGAAGGTTCTTGTGTGCAATCATTCTTTTATGAAATAAATTGGTGCTGCCTGGATCAGACATGTCTCACTGTCATGAAAAACTTAGGTTATTAAACACCTTAAATGACATATCCTGTATGTTTTCAAGGTGTTTGAATATCATCTATCTATCGAAATATATCTGTTTTGCCTTGAAAACATACCTCATATGACTACATGTTTGATGTTATTATAGATGACTAAATAGTAACCTGTATTTCTTAATTATACAACCATTTTGAAGAATAGAAACATACGGTACAACAAAAGAACATTACATTTGTATCAATATACCAATGCCCATATCAATGTAAAATATTTGGGGTTAACATTCCTTTTTGTCTTATATTCCCACTAAAGAATGACAAACATCCATAGCACATCAAATAACCAAAAATATACCCATCCCATTTCTTGGGAATATGAATGATTTATTCCATAGCATTCTTCTATGTGGTCTGGGTGCAAAGTCATCTTTTGGAAATCCTCCTAACGATTTTAGTGTAATTGTTCAGGGGCTCTGAGTAAACTATTTGTTCTTGTTGCATGGACGATCTTTGAGCATGGCTGTTTCTAAATATGACTGTCACTTATGTGTCCCGTGTGTGCGTGTGTGTGTGTGTGTGTGTGTGTGTGTGTGTGTGTGTGTGTGTGTGTGTGAATTTGCTTCACTTTGTGACTTTGTGCACAGCTACAATTATTCACTCACCTAATTTCTCCACATAGTTTCACCTATACCATTTGGTTAAGCTGTTCTAAAATTAAGAATATGAAGTGGAGTTTATTTTTATCTCAGTAAATATAAATGGATTAAGGTAGAGGCCAATAATGATATTATCTTCATCCTAGATATAAGAAAATTGTAGCATAAGAAATATGATTAAATACTCATCAATGCAGTGGAATGGCATAATGATGCTTTCATTTTCATGTGTAAATCACAGGAAAGACATGCAGTTGTTTGATAGACTTAAAAAATAGTATAACTCAGAAAAGAACCTTCAAATTTTGGGAGTAATTCAGTGAGGCTATAAGGTTAATACATTAGTGGGTATGCTTTTTAGCAATTGGGAGGTGTACTGTAATGTAACAGAATGTTGGATCATAAATGTTTCATTGCAATCCTGCTGGAATTCTATAGTCTGGTATCATGGGCCAAGAACTAGAGAGAAATTTAGATTGGATATTTTAGTCTCCCAAGATAAGTATCTCATCCAACATTTAATGCCATCATTTGTGGCAATTGGTTCTCCTAACCAAGTCATAGCCAAGTCCCTGGAAGTTGATCTACACCTGTTAATATTATCAAACTCAAGATTACCTAATATCAGAGATTACAGTTTGTGGAGAAACAGTCCAAGGACTTTTGTTGAGGAATATCATCTTCCCTAAAGTAATATTATGGATTAAGAAGATAAAAAGACTCAAATTTGTTCAACAAAAGTTGAGTATTCCAATGTTGACTTCCTTTAGGAAGGTGTTAATCCATTTGTTAGAATAGACTGAGGAACAATTGGATAGCAATTCACCTCTAAGGAGGCAGCAGCTGAACAACAGCTACCTGATATCTTAAACCTTGGACACACACTGAGATTTAATTATTTGTACATATTACCGCTGAAATCTGTGATTAAACCATCATCTATTTAGTTTGGCAAAATCTTGTGGGTGCCAAGTAAATGACAAATTGTGGGGATGTACTGTGGCAATCCGTCTCAGCCACGGATTATGTAATTATTTAATCATTGAAATTATCATTAGCTAATCAATTATCATTGAATTTTTGCAGCACATTGTGGCATTCTGGGAGTCAAATATGCAAGACCATCTAATTTTTTAATTATGTAATTCAATTATTTAAATCAATGATGAGCCTCCCTTGAGAAGTGGTTCAACTGGTTGATTATTTAGTTATAGAAAACAATGTCTATGTATCCAGAATGTCTGAAGTTTGGTGCCACCCTGTGGGATCAAGTATGCCAGATAATCTAATTTCATAATTACATTATTTAAATTGATGATTAAGTTTATTATGCAAGATCATCTATGTATATGTATAATTATTTGAATAAATGATCTTCTATTCCATGAAAATTCTAGTCAAATTCCATATTGGGGATTTAATTATGCTTTATTATCACATACTTTTTATTAATCTTTATTTTAAAGACAGTTTTATTTTTAACTCAAATAGGGTTATTCACCTCTATAATTCACATTGCTAAAATTTATTAAATTTCATCTTTTTATCAGAGAAATGCCCTATGCATGAAAAATAATTGAGTTATATACGTGTCACTTACCTGTTTCCAGTCTAATTTTTCTTTGTTTTCATATAGATCACAGTTCCCTCTTGCTCACTCTCTCCATCGCTCCAACTCTACCCCTTTGCTTCCCCCTACCATTACATCCCACTCTCAATTTGTAGGGTGATGCCTCTGGGAGGGAACAACTAAATCTGTAAAGTCATTACAGTAGGAACATTTACAGTATGTTCTCCATCCTGACTCTACATTAAGGGAGTATTCATCCATCAGGAATGTGCTCCCACAGTCCTTTTATGCATCAGGGATACATCATGCTTCCACTGTTAGAGGACCTTTAGACTGCCAAGGACTTCTAACTGATACCTATATTCACAGGATCTTTGTTGGTCCGATTCTGGTGTTTGAGCTATCAGTCTGGGGGTCTATCAGCTCCCCCTTGTTCAGGTCAGCTGTCTCTGTTGGTCAAACTGTCAGTTGGAATCAGTCTTGTAGGTCTCTGGAATTTCTCTACAGTCAGTTTCCTTTTCACACCTATAATGTTCCCTCCTTTGTAGTATCTCTCCCTCTCTCTCTCTCCCCCAGTCTCCTATTCCTCCACTGAATCAATCTATCAATCTTTCTAGTCCAGCGTGCTTTTCTCTATTCCCATTGACTTTTTCTTAACACCTTCCCTACTCATTACCCCTCACTCTTAATATGCTCAGTATATCAAATCACATTCCCCTTCTGTGAGAGACCTTGTATAAATCCTTGAAAATCCTCCTTGTGTAGTAGTTTCTGTGGTGGTGAGAATTATATGCTGGTGATTCATTGCTGTAAGTCTAAAAATTCATATATGAATGAATACATACCATGTTCCTCATTTTATGACTGGGTTACATCATTCAGTATTGTTTCTTCAAGTTCCATCCATTTCCACTCTATTTTACAAGATGTTTGCTAGGTACATATGCTACAAAATATATGTATACAGAAATTATGCAGACAAGTATGAATGGAAATAAAAGGATATGCTTGGCGGTTTGAGAAAAAGAAACTCCATATTCCATCAGCTTCATAATCAGAGAAAATCATCTAGTGAGATAACAATATGGTTTTTCATTTTTCATTGGATCACACTGATAAATTTTCATGTTGAACCATGCCTGCATCACTAGGATGAAGCCTACTTCAGCATGATGGATGATTTCCCTGATGTGTTCTTGCATTCTATTTGTGAATATTTTATTGAGTATATTTGCATCAATTTTCAGGAGGGATATTGTTGCCTAGTACCCTTTCTTATCTGTGTCTTGTGTGGCTTGTTTATTAAGGTGATTGTAGCCACATAAAAAGAATTTGGTAATGAACCTTCTGCATTTATTTTTTGGTACAATTTGAGGAGTATTGGTATTAGATCTTCTTTGAATTTCCGGTAGAACACTGCACTAAAGACATCTGGCCCTGGCCTTTTTTGGTTGGGAGGCTTTGATGACTTATTATATTTTAATAGAGATTATAGTTATACATATTTACTTATTTATTTATTTTTCATAAGGGTAATATTTGAGCACGTTCTTCTTTTTTAATATTAATTTAATTTCTTTTACATACAGTCCCCAGTTTCTTCTCCCTCCATTGCTCCCTCCCTACTTTCTTCTTTTCCTCTCTTCCACCCTCTCATGCCCCCCAGACCACCCTCCCCTCCCATCTTTCCCCACTGCATGTGTAGGGTGATGCCCTCCAAGGGGCGTCATCTACACCTGTCTAGTAATTTGGAGTAGGGAGTAGGACATCTCTCCTATCTTTACGTTAAGGCAGGATCCCCCCATGGGGGATGCGCCCACAAAGTCCTTTTGTGTACCAGGAATAAATCCTGGTTCCACTGTCTGTGGTTTCTTAGAGTGTTTAGGCCTTCTAACTGAGACCCGTGTTCAAGGGGTCTGAGTCAGTCCCTTGCTGGACTCACAATTATCAGTTTTGGGGCCTATTACCTCCTCCTAGTTCAGGTCAGATGTCTCTATGTGTTTATCCATCCTGGTCTTT
The DNA here is from genome assembly GCA_030556225.1 of Cricetiscus sungorus. NCBI lineage: Eukaryota > Metazoa > Chordata > Mammalia > Rodentia > Cricetidae > Cricetiscus > Cricetiscus sungorus. The sequence continues at coordinate 4,433 of JANBXA010000508.1, read as the reverse complement.
CACTCCCACTCTGCTTCTGGATTCCAGTTCTGCTCTGTGTTTAGTTGTGGGTGTTTGATACCAGCTACTAGATGAGGGTTCCACAATGGTGGATGCTAGATTATTTAGTCATCAATCTCTTTATCAGGAAAGGACATTTATGTTAGTCTTTCCACTGTTGATGAATTTGTTAGTTGTGGTCAGTTTTGTAGGTCTCCTGGCATCTTTTCCTCCATGATAAGCTTGCTAAATGTTGTTCTAAGAATTTTAGTTGTGCTGTTGCTAATTATTTTATGTGACTACTATCCATTATTTACATGAGCACTTATTGTATTGAACTTTTGTTCTAGCACTGCTTCCAAGGTAAGTTAATGAATGTTGTGTCTTAATTTTCTTTGAATTCTAGGGATTCTTTAATTTCTTTTTTTATTTCTTCCTTGACCCAGAAATGGTACAATTGCACATTTTACTGTTTCCATCAGTTTGTAAAGTTTCTGCATTTGTGTTGTTATTTAATTCCAACTTTAAAGCATGGTGGTCTGATAAGATACATAGGACTATTCCACATTTTTTATTTTATCTCTTGAGGTTTGTTATATTGCCTAGTATGTATCAACTTTAGAGATGGTTTTATGTGGCGATGAGAAGAAGTTATATTAATTTGTATTTGGATGGAATGTACTATAGATGTGTTTAACACAACTTTGACATAACTTCTGTTAGTTCCTTTGTTTCTATGTTACAATTCAATCTGTTTGCTTTGTCTAATGGTAAATAAAAAGCCTTGTTGATATCTACCACCATGAGTATGTGAGGTTTTATATGAGTTTTAAATTTTAGTAGTTTTTTTTTTTATTTTTACGAGTCTGATTCCCTTTGTATTTGGAGAAAAGATGTTCAGAACTGAGATTTTTACCGATATACTTCTCCTGGGAAAATATGAAATGGCATTCTCCATCTCTTTTAATTGATCTTGGTTAGGAGTCTACTTTTGAGATATTAAGATACGTACACCTGCTTGCTTCTCATGTCCATTTGATTGGAAGATCTTTTCCAAAAACTTTATCCTGATGTAATGTCTGTCTTTGAAGCTTAGATTTGTTTCTTGTATGCACCACAAAGAAGAATTCTGTTTGTATCAATTCTGTTAGCCTGTGTCTTTTTATAGGAAAATTAAAACCATTAATTTTGAGGGAAAGTAAGGACCATAGATTGTTAATTCTTGTTTGCTTTTTATTTGTTTTGGCAGAGGTGTTGTGAGTATATTTGCCCTACTTTTATAGGGAATTATACATTGTACCCCACACTAGTAGAAAGGGTCAAGAGCTTGTGGGCATATCAGGAGCATGATTGGGCAGTGAGTGAAGAAAAAGGGGAGAGAATTTGAGAAAAGAAGAATACATGTGACCAGGATGATTGAGTCAGGGGTGGAATAGATGAGAGTAAGAAAAGAGATATCATAGTAGATGGAGCCATTATATGTGTGAAGAGAAAACTGATTCTAGAGAACTGTCCAGAGACCTACAAGGATGACCAGAGCTAAGAATCTGAGCAAGAGTGGAGAGGCTACTTTAAATGCCCATTCCTGATAAGGAGATTGATAACTGAATTATTTGTTATTCTAGATCCTTCATATAGCAACTGCTGGAAACAGAAGCAGACATTCAAAGCTTAAGAATGAGATGACCTACTGGAATCTATTTGCAAATAGGGAGGAGTGATAAGAAAAGTGGTCAAGAGCAGGCTACATATTTTCATTTCTAATTTTGATTTCTTAAATGTCTATCTTTTTTTGTGACTTTCTTTTCTGTATTTTGTTCAAATACTATTTTCTTTTGTCTTTTTTTGTTGGTAACTCCTCTATGCCCTCCTCAAGCAGAGTTGAGGATGGAGGGTAGATCTCCTTAAATGGAGGTCTAATCTAATTTCAAACATATTTTGTTTAAGAAAGCTACATCTTCATTAATTACATGGTATTTTCAAATCCCTGTATCATTGTGTGATTATTAGTCTACTAGTTTTGTTAGTAGTTGTGAAGTGTCAATAGGCAGGATGCTGTGTTTGTTAATGTTGTACATTAAGAGGCAATTATTCCCCCATGCTGTCAAGAATGGTGTTTAAATTCTGTGAAATAGTAAGAGTTCCTGTGTCCAATATTCTTTGTAATTTTAGATTAAGTTGCAAACATTTATCTTGAAAGAACCAACCTGTTTTAATTTTTTGACAGTTCTTTTTAACTTGGTCATATTCATTTGGAGTAATATCACAATCTGAATTTTAAAAGGCTTACAAATACCATATTCCATATGAAGTCAGCCTTCTATGGAATTATATGGAAATCAAAATTCTAATGTTTTTCAAGAGTTCCAAATATTGTAAACGTTAACATGACTTAGGGAAGTCCCAGGTTACAAATAGTGGGAATGTGATGGTGAATATATATATATATATATATATATATATATATATATATATATAAATGAGATTAAAGAGTTCTTTCACTTAATTGAGGATAAGGGAATGCTGTCAGGATGACCAAGGCATTAACCAGCAAAAAAACAGATCCAGGTTATTGTTTATTTCTTATGCCATTATTAAAGAAATTCACTTTTAAGCATATATCCAAAAGATACACATCGAAGCAACAAAAAACATCTGTTCACCTATATTAATAGCAGCATTATGTATAAAAGCCAGAACCTGGAAGGAAATTAGATGAATAAATTTTGGTACATTTACACAATGGAGTACTACTCAGTGGAGGATGGGGGAATAAACAAAAAAATTTTGAAATCCACAGTCAAATGGATAGAACTAGAAGAAACCTGACAAAGTGAGGTAACCTAGTCTCAAAACGATGAACTTGGTATGTCTTCTCTCATATATGGAATTTAGAAATCGAGCAAAGGATCTCCAGCCAACAAAGCACACGACCCGAGAAGCTGGGAAACAAGCAGGACCCTAAGAGAGACACACATGGTCCCTCAAAGATGTGAAAGGGACACATTATCCTGAGAAAATTGGGAGATTTGGCAGACACGAGAAAGTGTTAGGAGAAGAAATAGAGAAAAGGATGGAAGAAGATGAAGGAGGAGGGTGATTAAATTGGGAGTGGCATAGATGAAAGCAAGAAAAGAGATACCATGACAGAGGGAGCCACTAAATGTGACAAAAGAAAACTGTGACTTGGTATGAAAATTTTGAGATTGATACAAATAATATGACTCACGTTAAAAACATTAATAAGGTTCTGGAGTGATTGCTCTTGCTTGAGGACATAAATGTCGTTTCCTACATACAAATGATGTTTTTGAACTGACTATAGCTCAATTTTCTAGGAATCTATGCCCCCTCTTGCCTTGTTGAGCACCAGACACACTTGTCATGCACACACACACACACACACACACACACACACACACACACACACACACACACACACACTATATATATATATGTATATATGTATGTATGTATGTATATATATATACATATCTATATATTATGGCATGATTAATGCACAGAAAATAAATATAAATACCTTTAAAAAGAATGTTTGAAAGAGAGGAAAGAAAATTAATGTGAGTTAAGCTTCTGTGTTGTATATATTGAAAATAAGGATAATAAAATAATATAGTAATGATAATGCTAATAATAACAATACAAAATTTTCGTGATAGTTTAATTTGCACTGAGTGGCTAGTGAATTAAAACCCCAACTATGCAAATGGGAATGTAAAATAATGAGGAAGGAGTCTTTGATACAAAATTGATATATGAGATCACACTTCAAAAATTAGTAGGAACCTGTGTGTGTTAAGTACCTTACAGCATGAGGCCATGGAGATTTCTATTAAGGTTTCATTGGTGCAGAAAATAGATGGCATTAAGGGCAAAATACAACTCTGCACTTTGTTATGAAGACTCTGTTGCAAATGATTCAGTATTAGGACGTTGAGGAGGAAAGTGAGGTCTATGTATTGATTAAATTGTGGACAGCATGTTGTTATTGGTATTTTTTCATGAAACGTCAAAAAAGCAGGGATTTGGGAGTTTAATCAAAAATTATATATGATTGCTTAACATCATGGTAATTGACTATAATATGCCTCTAAGAATTTGCTGCATATTGACTTTGTCTTGAACAAAAAAATATAGAAGGAGGTTAAGAGAAAAGGAGGATAAAGTGGGAAGTTAAGGAACAGGAAGGAAGGTAGAAAGGAAGAAATGAAGGAATGAAGGAAGAATTAAAGGAAGGAAGAAGGAGAGATGCACATTGGGAGGGATAGAGTGAGAATGAAATGCCTTGTCAATGAAGAGATGTTCAGCTTTGTGTCATATGGCTGCATACTCTATTCTCTGTCCACTGTAGGAGTCAGTGGGAAGTTGTAATGTGAAGGCAGTCCTTGCCAGCAGAGCCATATACAGTATAAAAAAAAACTGAAATTCTGTGC